>JARFJB010001946.1:372500-585000 GCA_036346205.1 Vesta saturnalis
TAATTAAAAAAAAAATTACAAATTAAGAAAAATTCCATTACAATATAGATCTATTAATACATAAAAAAATGCTACTAAAATTTAATATTATTTGTATCTTAATTAAAATGGTCCAAAAATGCCAATTAGAATAGAAAGATTTATGGTTTTTTGTTTGGTTTCCTATTTAGGAACTAGTATCTTTATACGTATTTTAAACTAAACTAAATTGACTGGTGGCCTGTCCTTAACTACGCAAAAATCTGTAGGTGTCATGATTCATGGTTGAATTTTTAAATGCCCGTTAGCTAATCTCCTATTTTATAATGTAGTTCCTAGTCGGTAGATTTATTAAAAGATTAGAGAATGTTAGTTTATCTATTTAGAGCAGTATAAAGAGGTGTTTTCTTTTTTTAAATTTGTTTATACTGTTTGTACATTTATTTTCTAAAAAGATTTGTATATGTTTTGTAAATTTTTGCATCAGTTGATTATGTCTATTAGGTCAAAAAGTAGAATTTATTGTATGCGTGTTAAAAATTAAGGAAATCTACCGTCAGATAAGCATGATTTAGAACAGCACGGTATGTATAAAGTAGATGTTCGGGTAGCTTCTTGCACGCATCTTTTAGGATGTGTCCCTGAAGGCACTTGCTTATAGCGGTTTTTGCTCTGTTTTATTCTATAATAATCATGAACTGGGTGTGGTTGCTACAAGCATGCTGGGAGGTGCTCACGATATGTGCTACCTCAGTAGGGACACTTTGCAGATCCGTAATAAACTATTTATAGCATGGTTTTAATCATGAATATGTTTCGTTAACCTTTCTTCTTTCATCAGCTGCGGTGCAACACTGTTGTGTATATACACATATACCAAGAAAACAAATTTACGTTTATTGGTTTACGAAACATATTCTTCTCTATTTGGACATATTTACTATCACAATAATAACTGTCTATGCCATAATAAGCGAAAAGTGAATATGTAAAGTGAGTTAATTAATACATAAAATCATGCTACCGAGCAAGTTACGCTCTTGTTTTGAACGAGATTAAAGTGTTTGTTTACAATGCATAAAACGTTAGAAAACAGTTTGACAGAAATGTTATCATTTCGTGCAATAAAATGTAATTAAAACTGACATGTTCATGTCCAGTGTAATTAAAAACAAATGTTTCAAAATATGTACACAAAGTATGCTTACTAAAATAGCTGTGTTCCTATTGAAAGTAAACTAGGCACAATAATAATGGGTCTCAAATGTTTAAAATAATTTCCCCGTCGGTCAAACTTTATTTACGATCATATTTACGTCATTGAAATAAAAAAAACCTTCTATAATGCTGGATGGATCAATCTCGAAAGGTGCATAAACACTGTTACTGTATAAAAAAACCATAAGAATTAAAACGAAACAAAAATAGCCATTTCCATACAAATGCAAAAAAAGTGCCAACAGCAGTTCTTTAAGAAATGGCAAAATTATCAGCTGTCACTTTTAACACAAGTTTATTAAATTTGCTAATAACTGTACAATTTACGTTTTTTTTTTAAAATTATTCAAAATTGCCTTACTTGTTTTACATGAGTTTTATATAAAGATGTATTTTTGTTGTAGTAAGAATTAAGAATGAAGTATGAACATTTTACAAATTAATTCTGTCACGCAACTTATACGGTATTTTTTGTTTTGGGCTAAATGGAAACGTAAATCTTGAAGTCATTTTTATAAATGTAACTGTTCACATTATAAGTTTTTCTAACGAACGAATAAGTTCAAAAGTCAATATGTAATTCCAATTATTATTAATTGCATTAAATACATAAATAAAAAGTTCACCTCGAGTAGGATTTGAACCTACGACATCTACTTTGCTAGTGTAGCGCTCTAAGCAACTGAGCTATCGAAGTACAAGCCACAATCGATGTAAATTTTGTCTTTATGTGTGTCGAACTGATGTAAATTCTAAATATGAAATAATTTTATTTATGTATTTAATAAAATTAATAATAATTTTTAACCGTTCTGGTGCTTTTTAATTTTTTTTTTTGACAAAACTCTACTCTGTGATTGTGATTTCAAATGAGTGATTAGCTTTGAGAAGTGTGTTTACAGTTGCAAAATGGAACCATGTGAAGGGAATATAGCACTTCTTTGTTGATAAATTTGTTGTCACTGTTGTTCAACGACAATTTTATTCTCGTAATTATTTCCCTTGAATAACCTATCTCGTTGGTTTTGGTTTCTTATGCACGAAGGCATAGACATTCTTTTCGTGAACAAATCGATGACGAAATTTCTACGAATTTACACGTATTCAGTATTTTGAAAACCATCGAGACCATTTTGGCTGTGTGTGTGTGTGTGTGTGCGTGTGTGTGTGTGTGTGTGCGTGCGTGTGTGTGTGCGTGTGTGTGTGTTTCTGAGCGTGTGCATGTATATTCGCGTGTGGGTGAGTGTACGTGTGCGCGTGCATGTGCGTGTGAGTGTGCATGTTCGTGTGCGTGTGCGTGTGCGTGTGGGTGAGCGTGTGCGTGTGCGTGTGCGAGTGCGTGTGCGTGTGAGTGTGTCCGTATCTGCCTGTGTGCGTGTGTGTGCGCGTGTGTGTGTATATGTGTGTGTGTGTGTGAGTGTGTGTGTGTGTTTGTATGTGTGTATGAGTGTATGTGTGTATGTGTGTATGTGTGTATGTGTGTATGTGTGTGTGTGTGTGTATGTGTGTATGTGATGTGTGTATGTGTGTATGTGTGTATGTGTGTATGTGTGTATTGTATATGTATTGTGTATGTATGTATGTGTATGTTGTATATGTATATATGTGTATATATATGTGTGTATGTGTGTATGTGTATGTATATGTGTGTATGTGTATGTGTGTATGTGTGTTGTGTGTGTGTGTGTGTGTGTGTGTGTGTATGTGATGTGATGTTGTGTGTGATGTGTGTTGTGTGTTGTGTGTATTGTGTATGTGTGTATTGTATGTGTATTGTGTATGTGTTTTTATTTTATTGTTTGTGTATTTGTATTTTATTGTATTGTATTGTTTATTTTATTTTTTTTATTTTATTTATTTTTTTATTTATTTTATTTTATGTTATTTATTTTATTTTATTTTATTTTATTTTATTTATTTATTTTATTTATTTTTTTTATTTTATTTTATTATGTTTTTTTGTTGTTTTTTTTTTGTTTGTTTTTTTTTTATTTGTATTTATTTTTTTGTTTTGTATTTTTATTGTATTTTTTTTATGTGTATTTGTATTGTGTATGTTATGTGTATTTTTTTTTTTATTTATTTGTATTGTATATTTTTTTTTGTGTTTTGTATTTTAGTTTTTTATTTTATTTTTTTTTATTGTGTTTGTTTTTTTTGTTTTTTTTTGTGTATTTTTTTTTTTATTTTATTATTTTATTTTTTTTTTATTTTATTTTTTTTTTTTTTTAGTATTTTATTTTATTGTATTGTGTTTTTTGTGTTTTGTTTTTTATATTTATTTTATTTATTTTTTTTGATTGTGTATATATGATTTTTATGTGTGTATGTTATGTGTATTGTTATTGTTATTGTGTATGTGTGTATTATATATGTGTATTTATATATGTTATGTGTGTATGTGTTATTTATGTTTATGTTGTATGTGTGTATGTTATTTGTATGTGTGTATGTGTGTATGTGTTATGTTATTGTGGTATGTGTATGTGTATGTGTTGTATTGTATGTGTGTGTATGTGTATGTGTGTATGTGTATGATGTATGTGTGTATGTGTATGTGTGTGTGTGTGTATGTGTATGTGTATGTGTGTATGTGTGTGATGTGTGTATGTGTGTATGTGTGTGTATGTGTGTAGTGTATGTGTTTATGTTATTGTGTATGTGTGTGTATGTGTGTATGTGTTATGTGTGTATGTGTGTATGTGTGATGATGTGTATGTGTGTATTGTGTATGTGTGTATGTGTTGTGTATGTGTGTATGTTGTGTGTATTGTGTGTATTGTGTTGATGTGTGTATGTGTGTATGTGTGTATATGTGTATATGTATATGTATATGATGTGTATGTATGTATGTGTATTGTATATTTTTATTTTATTTTATTTGTATTATTTATTTTATATTTTTATTATTATTATTTTTGTTTTATATTTATATTGTTGTGTGTATGTGTATTTTTATTGTATGTGTTATGTGTGTTTTATGTTTATTTATTGTATATTTATTTATGTATTATATTTATTATTTTATGTTATTTGTTTTGTGTATTTGTATTTATTTTTTTATTTTTATGTGTTATTGTTATTTTATTTATTGTATTGTGTATGTATGTGTATTATGTATTGTTATTTATTTGTTATTTTTTTTTTGTTGTGTGTTTGTTTTGTGTTGTGTGTTGTGTTGTGTGTTTTTGTATTGTGTTTTTGTATTGTTTGTTTGTTATTGGTATTGTTATTGGTGTGTTGTGTATTTTTGGTTGTGTGTGTTGTGTATTGTGTATGTGTTTTTGTATTGTTGTATTTGTATGTGTATTTTATTGTATGATGTATTATTATTTATTTTATTTATTATGTGTTGTATGTTATGTTATTTATTTTATTTTATTGTTTTTGTTTATTTTATGTTATTGTATTGTGTATATTTATTTATATTTATAGTGTATTTATTATGTTATATTTATATGTATTGTTATTGTGTATATATTGTATATTATATATATATGTATTGTTATATATATATTATATATATATATTTATTTATTTATATTATATTTATATATATATATATTATATATATATATATTTATTATATATATTATAGTTATATTTATTTATATATATATATATAGTATATATATATATATGTATGTGTATTTATATGTGTATATGTGTATGTGTATATGTTGTATTGTGTGTATTGTTATGATTTGTATGTGTTATGTTTGTATGTGTATGTGTATGTATTGTTGTGTTGTGTTTGTGTTGTTTTTTTGTTGTTGTTTGTGTGTTGTGTGTATGTGTTTGGTATGTATGTTATTGATGTATTGTATGTATTGTATGTGTATTGTATGTGTATGTGGTATGTGTATGTGTATGTGGTATGTGGTATTGTATGTGTATGTGTGTATGTGTATGTGTGTATGTGTATGTGTATGTGTGTATGTGTATTGTATGTGTGTATATTATTATGTATATGTATTGTGTATGTTGTATTTATATGTGTATGTGTATTGTGTATATTATATTTATATTATATTGTATATATGTATTTATATATATATGTGTATGTTGTATTTATATTATATATTATTTGTAGTTATTTTATATTATATTTATATATATATATATATATATGTGTATGTGTATATGTGATTGATATGTATGTATATATGTATATATGTATGTATATATATATGTATATGTAGTTTATGTGTATATGTGTATATGTGTGTATATATAGTATATGTGTATGTATATGTGTATGTGTGTATATTGTATGTTGTATATGTATATATTATATGTGTATGTGTTATGTGTATGTGTGTATATGTGTATGTGTATATGTGTGTATGTGTATATGTGTATGTGTGTATATGTGTATGTGTGTATGTATATATGTATGTATGTGTATGTGTGTATATGTGTATATGTGTATTGTGTATGTTAGTATATGTGTATGTTGTATGTGTATGTGTGTATGTTGTATAGTGTGTATGTGTATGTGTATATGTATATATATGTATATGTGTATGTGTGTATGTGTATATATGTATTATGTGTATGTGTGTATGTGTGTATTGTGTATATAGTGTATGTGTATATGTTGTATATGTGTATGTGTTATATATATATATGTGTATGTGTGTATGATTGATATATGTGTATATGTGTATATGTGTATGTAGTAGTGTATATGTGTATAGTTATGTGTGTATGTGTATATGTATATGTGTGTATGTGTATATGTGTATATGTGTGTATGTGTGTATGTGTAGTATGTGTGTATGTGTGTATGTGATGTATAGTTGTATATGTGTATGTAGTGTATGTGTGTATGTGTTATGTATATATATATGTGTTATGTATGTATATATGTATGATATGTATTGTATGTGTATGATTATGTGTGTATGTGTGTATATGTGTATGTGTGTATATGTGTATATGTATATGTGTTTATGTGTATATGTGTGTATATGTGTATGTGTTATGTTATGTGTATATGTGTATATATGTGTATGTGTGTATGTGTATAGTTGTATATGTATATGTGTATATTATGTAGTATGTGTATATGATGTGTATGTATTAGTATGTATGTGTATGTTGTATGTGTTATGTGTATATGTGTGTAGTGTATGTGGTAGTATGTGTGTAGTGTGTGTAGTGTGTAGTGTTGTGTATGTGTGTGTGCGTTGTGTGTATGTGTGCGTAGTGTGCTGTGGTATGTGCGTATGTGTTGCGTAGTGTGCGTAGTGTGTGCGTATGTGCGTATGTGCGTATGTGCGTATGTGCGTATGTGCGTATGTGCGTATGTGCGTATGTGCGTATGTGCGTATGTGCGTATGTGCGTATGTGCGTATGTGCGTATGTGCGTATGTGCGTATGTGCGTATGTGCGTATGTGTATGTGTGTATGTGTGTGTTGTATGTGTGTATGTGTGTATGTGTGTATGTGTGTATGTGTATGTGTGTATGTGTGTATGTGTGTATGTGTGTATGTGTGTATGTGTGTATGTGTGTATGTGTGTATGTGTGTAGTGTTGTGTGTGTGTGTGTGTATGTGTGTATGTGTGTATGTGTGTATGTGTGTATGTGTGTATGTGTGTATGTGTGTATGTGTGTATGTATGTGTGTATGTGTGTGTGTGTGTGTGTGTGTGTGTGTGTGTGTGTGTGTGTGAGTGCGTACGTACGTGCAAACGTGCGTGCGTGCGTGTGGGTGCGCGCGCGCGTGCGTATGTGTGCGTGTGTGTGTTTGTAGCGACTATAACTTAAAAACTACCTACTCGATTTGAATAAAACTCCGCATGTACTTGTTAAGGGAGTTTTTCAAATACTCTGATTTGAAGGATTATAAGATCCGAATTCTGCGGTTCCAGATTGTTTTTGAAGCTGTATTTCGCGAGTAAACCCAGAAATATTTACGAACTGAGGTAGAATATGAGACGCACAATGAATGATATTCTGAAAAAAAAAATGCCATGACCAAGGTGGAGATTCGTAAGACACTATTAAAATCTGTAATTAATTTTGATATTGTATTAATTGTATTAATTCAATAAAAAAAATTTATTTTTTCTATGTTTTGCCGGTTTTAATCTAGTTTATCAGAGTATTGACATATTAAGAAAAGGTTGCAGTAGCTTTACACGTTTTCGCAATTGTCAGCCCAATATTGAAAATTATGAACAACGAAATTCATTTTTACCAGAGCGGTGATGAAAATAAGCAAAATTGTTGTTATTTGACACAAAACAATTCCTGTGAAATTCACCAATGGCCATTGCACGGTCCAAAAGTAACCCTCTGGTTTTGCAAATTATATATTTTTGCTAATTCCGCATCCAAATAGCATTTTCAATTAAAGTTGTTTAACCCTTTGTGTTTTTTTTATATACGATAACTGTTTAGATTTATGTATTGAATTGAATCTGTCTCGACTTATAGCAAAGGCATAATTATGTTTGTGTAAAACCCTGCAGTGTTGGTTTTGTATCAATTTTAGCTGCAGTAATCCGAATGGTGGGACATGAAGTTATGAAACTGTGGCATTGTTATAATCAAATGGTATTTCGAATGTCTGAATTTATAAACTAACTTTCTTTCACGTCGACTGCGTGCATTGCCTCAACCTATTTTATCAAACATTTATTAACGTTTTTACATCTTCTTAAATTATTTCGCCAGCAGGAGTGTTTATTGTGCACTTGATTGTGTTTTAGGGTATGTATTAGCTGTTTTGGTATAATTTCTTGTTTGATTCGTGTAAGTTTAGTATGATCGACTAGTCTCTCTGTATTGCGTGTTTCTATTGCATATTTATTGTGCACGTATTGTATGTGTATGTGTATGTGGTTTCGTAATTATGTACTTGTTTATATATGCCTGCTTAGTTTCTTTGAGTTAGACGTTTGGTATATTTCTTGCTTGTTTCGTGCAAGTTTGATGTGTTTGGATGTTTGTTGGCTATTTTCTTTATTTTGGAGGCTGCGTGTACGTATATTTACTTGTTTTTGTGTTTGTATGTTTATGTGGTTTAATGTTTTGTGTTTGGGTGCTTACTTGGTTGCTAGTTTTTTTGTTTGGGTATTTGCCTGTTTGAGAGTTTTCATGTTTGGGTCTTTACTTGTATACGTATGTGTTTTGTTTTGTTGTTCTTGGTTTCTTGTTTCTTGTATGTTTTGTTGCTTCATTTGGATGTTTTTTCGGCAGCTCAAAAGGGACTGGTGATGTGTAACCCCAACGAAAGAATATGAAAGTAGTACGTAAATGAAATCATAATTAAGTAAATGCTTTACTAACGGTTATATTGTATCTGTGCCAATCTTGGTGTATTGTTTCGTCAGCAACATGGTGCGTTAATGTGAATTTGGTTGAGTTGCTATTACCTATTCAATTTTCTGACTGATTTGAAAACATACAATATATTGCTTATTTTTAAGGTCCCCACAAAAAGATCCTAAATATTCCGAGAAGAATCCGTGTTTAAATACCGTGTCGGGTTTACCTTTCAAATTACTTCTAAAAAATGCCGAGATACTGGCAAAAGGACGCGGTATCCCGAGAATAACGAATCTACGAACTAAACCATGTGCTTGTAATGCCTGTGGTAAAAAATGTCCTCAGCGCCCGAACGTAAATCCTCGCATACTGTCGAGAGATGGTGTCAAGTGTCAGGGTTGGCAGCCCAAGGGTGTTGTGGTTCTCCTTATGAGGTTAAAGTACACAAATTGAAACAGTTTGATATCATACGGAGGGAACGTTTAGGAAAAGAGTATTTTAATATGTGATAATCCAAACCGTTTTGTTGCTCAAGGAAACCATTTATGTGGATTAATTATTTTTAATTGTACCTTCTCTCGTATATCAATTAAAGCTTGTCTGTCAGTGACAGGGGCAGCATAGTGTGATCCAGTGTGTCACTCTTGCAATGGTTGGGTTTGAGGTGGGTGTCGTTGACCCTGTGGTAACCTTAAAAATGGGTTGACTTTGAGAAGAAATTTGCTGAAGGCAAGAACGTACACATAATGTACACATAATTTTTATGTAGTTGCCTAAAAAATATAAAATAACATTAAAATATAAATAGTGGATTCTTCCTGTGTATCATAATCTTATAACACTTTCATGTAACTGTTAATATTATACCTTTTAATTGGTTAAAAGTGAAGTGCTTAATAAATATATTTCATCATTAGAGGAAGGATGTCGATGATAACACGTGGCAATGTTGTTTGTCGCTCGTTCCTAAAAACAAAGAAAAAAAAAATTTTGATCGCATCTCAAAAGGAAGCACAAGAATTTACTTTCTATAGGAATTGGAAAAAAAAATAGTCATTTTTAATAAGAAAATTATACAACTTTACAGATGAAAGTAATTAAACTAGAATTTAAGAAAAAGAAAAAATTAATAAATTTAATTTTGCTACTTACGGCTTACCCTTAAAAAATAGCTTCCGGAATTTAAAGAGCTTTATAAAAACTTAATTATTAACCATTTAAATTAGGTAGATAATGTATTCTTCATTCAAGAAACTAATTGAAATTCGTTACCATATAACAGATATGAAGTAGCTTTAAAAAATTAAAATATTGAAGTTCTGAACGTGTTAATTTATTATTCTTGTTTTTTGTCGCTGAATAACGTTTTTTTAATTTATATTTTGATCCGTATTATATTCACAAATAATAAAAATACAGTTAGTGAAAGGCGAATAAAATTAGAAATGCAATTATTTCATACAAATTCATTTATATCAACCTTTAAACGTGAGCATATCAAATTATGATCAAATGATCAGTAATTTTTCAAATTAATAATAGCGGTATAATTTGATTTTAAGTAGTAAAACTGGATGTCCGCGATAAAATATTTAACCCGACACTGCTACTTAAAGGTGACTCCAAGATCTATTGGTTTAATAGTATCCTTCTGAAGTGTATATTAAAAAAAATGAAAATGCTCATTAATAAACGGTTAAACGCGGTTTATGAATCGTTAACCACGCTCGCCCATTGACAGCTTCGCTTCATACAATATCCTACTTGATTTATAACTTCTAATCTCATTTCCGCTTGTTAAATCGTAAATGAAAAAAAAATTCATTTCGATTTGTAACAACGCATCTAATTTGATTAAAATTCAATCTTCGTTTTTATTTATATCCCATAGCGAATTATTACGGTTAAATTTTCTTGAAATATAAGTAATAAAAATTTCAGTCACGTAATCTGTATTAAAAATGCTTGCTACCTGCTCTCAATTGTAGAGAAGATAGGTTATTAAGGTTATTTTCTTAATACCTCGGATTTTAATGCGTAAATTGCTGAAGGATTATAGTTAACATTCTGGAAGATGTAATTTGTGCAGAGCGGAACCGGTTGCGTATTCGCATAAATTTGACAATAATAATGTAGTAGTCATAGAACACGTTTGAAGAATGATACCATAAGTCAGAAGCGGTTTATTAACACAAACCGTGTTATAAATTAAATCTTGTCTTCCTATACTACAGTTTCTGTAATATATTACGTACTATAATTCACGGTTGTTTTAGTAACTTTATTAATTGCATTGGAAGCTTTCAAAATCAATACAAAAAACTGCATTGTGATACCGGTTTTCATATACGTATACGAACAAAATTTATCGTACATACTTAAGTAACACTATTGCGTACGAGTTCTACAGTATAAAATTTTTATTAGATACTATGTATTTTCGATCTCAACCTCAAAATTCAACAGGAGCTTTGCTTGAATATATCTTTCTTATTATTGTCGCTAAACTGTCAAAGCCCAAATACAGTCTTTGAATGAAAACTATGATCAAATTGCATTTGATTGATGCGAATACTTCATCGATTAATCTGTTCCAAATTAACAATGAAATTTAATTATTCGTATCGACAATCGACAGCAGAAAGAATTTTAAAAATAAATTACCCAAAAGAATGACAAATTAGACATCACTACAACTAGAATAAGCAAGCAGGATGTCATGAGGTCCTTCATTTATTGCGATACTAATATAAATAAGAACTGCTGCTTCAAATTGGCAACATTGCATTCAATTTAAGTAGATAACAAGCAGCACTCAACAGTAAAACTTTATAATCTCATCTTGAGAAGATCTTGAATTCAAAATGCGAATATGTAATTGTGTTTAATTGCGCGGGAAATAATGATGTACCTATAATAAGATTCGTACTTAATAAGGGTGGTAAAAGCTTATTATGCACAAACGTCGCAATTTACACGAGTGCGTAATAGGCGTTACTACCCGACTTGTGTAGTATGCTTTTTCTACTCCTATAGAGTATAAGAACTGAGACGTATGGTTAATACGTAACTACCACTCATTAAGATTCTCATGGCCTTTGAATGTTTTATACACTTACCTAATATTGTAATGAACGATCCTATAAAAGTGAATATTTTATAGGACTGTACGACTTATTTCAACTATCACGTTAAAAGTTCGATTCAAAATAAATAGAACCAGTTGACGCCACCGATTTTATTAATTACTTAAAAATTTAACAAATTAACCTCACTTCTTGTATGGTTAACGCTGGAACGAATTTTTTTTTTACTAACAGACGTTATTGCTCTAAAGTGTAATTTAAACGGTAACTTAAATGTGGTACTGATATATTTTTATATTTCAAACTTGAAATTTATTGAACAATTTTTTAGTTTACAATAATGGACTATGCATTTTAACACTGAAGTAAATGGCTTAGATACGTATATGGGTTTTAATGTTGACACACCGATTTCAATACATTTTATGTTCTAAATTGTAGTGGAAGTTGAGGCTTTAGTTAACATAGAATTCAACTTTCTGCTACGTTTTATGACTGTGCTATTTAAGTCAGCAGATTACCACTTGCACCGATTAGAATGGCGGTGGAAATAATACTACAAGTTAAAATAACTTAAATGTTACATTACAATTAAAAATATGTTTAATATGCCTTCTACAATAAATACTGTGAATATTGTACCTACCTCATTTATGAAATTATTAACATATTTAAAATTAGTTTGAACTTCTATATGTACTAAATAAACATACCTTCAACTACCACAGAAAGCTCATAATGCATTGTCGAATATAATGTTCAATCTAAGATATACATAGTATGAAACAAGTCATATACGATACATCATAAGCTTCTGGGTAGAAAAAATATTTTTTTATAAATTATACCTACATTCCTATTAGCATTGGTGCAATTCATGACCATTTCCGATTTTGGAGGAAGGGGTTTCAACTTGCCCGAGTATTATATACAAGGATATCAAAGAGATATCCTTCAGAAACCCAGACAAATTTTAAAGCAGTACCTATTGCAATCGTCACCAAGGGCTTTTCTAGTTGTATGCATGGGGATCATCGTAGAGAAAAATACACATACTCATCTTTCTTAAAGTTACTGAAGCTTTGACACATAAATCATTGAAAATGTTATATTTACAGTACTATCAAAATAGTGCACCCTTGTTTATTAGGCAGCATATTAGATTACAATAAATATGCACTTATTAGTGCAGTAATTTGAAAACGTGAATCATAATCAGTTTGGCAAGTATGTAATGCATTCCGCAAAGCACAAAGCACAAATTGTAAAATTGAGCATGTTGGCATAAATGTATGACAGAACTATTATGTGTGATACATCATTGTATTCAGAAAAAAAAAACTAGATATAAACATTCAAAAACCCAAAATAATGCCCATAAGGAAAAACAAAGCTGGATATTGTACCTTTTGCGTCTAGGGTGCCATGGGAACTACAAACTTAGATTCTTTGTGAAAAAGTGCCCTTATGTTTAAGTTATCTTAAGTCTAGCTTTAATCGTTTTTGCTTAAAAAAATAAAAACGAAAATCAACTTTTCATTTTACTTGCAATAATTCAAAAACAAAAGATGACACCTCTAATCTTCTTTCAGATTATTGTTCAACACAAAAATGCGCCAGTTTGCCCTAATTTGACCTACTGTTTATCTTTAAAGATAAGCGAGATTTTTTCATTGAGCGCTGTTTTTTTGGAGTAGTTGGAGTTGAGTCATGTTCGGTGTATATACACGTGGGGCTCCTGACGAGTTGTAATATCATTAATACCATTTCATCTTCAGTTACGATGAATATTTTCAGTGTTTGCCGACTAATTATTACGCGTTCTGTTTCTTGAAACTCAATCAACACAAAACGACAAACATTTTTTTTCATTTTGAGTTCTTTATGAAAAATTTTAAACTGCCCAACTCATTTCGTACACGATTAACGGTTTCTCACGATACAGAAGATTTAAGCCTTCCTTCCGCCTAATTCATCGCTAAGAGTATTTCGTCCACGTTTGAATTGGACAAACCAACGATGGCTCTTGAAGGTCTTTATTGAGCAAAAACGAAGTAAAGGCAATCGTAATAATTTAAGGCATTAAGGCTCCAAAATGTTCCCGATTAAACTGCATGTCAGTATGAAATTAGTTATGTCAGTTTTTGACAAATAAGCATTGGTTGCCATGGTTACTCTAAAAGATGATTACTGGATAAATTAGCTAACTATTTGTAATAATAACATTTTAGTCTAGCTACAGCGTATCTCAAAATATACAGCGTGGTTCTCGTAATGTAGGTACTGGTACACCGCTATCACTTTTAAATTAAACGTTAAATTTTCTTCAAATTTGAAAATCCAAAATGGACTACTGCGAATTTTATTAAAATGGGACAAACATTATGTGATGATTAATATTCTAGTGTTAAATGTGACGTTAGGCATTACTGACAATTTTCCTTCTGTGGTTGCACCAACCAACGTATAACTTTGTTTAAGCGCTTACAAGTGAATTACAATTATAAAATTTCAGCTTTCAAAAAATTACTTATTTAAAAAATTTTCTTCTTTTGACACAAACCAGTTCTTCGTAACGATGCATTATGGCAAAGCGCTATATCCAGCTAAAAGATTAAATGACCATTGACATTATTTATATTTATTTACTTTGGTAAATATTGTTCTGTATACACATGACCATCTTCAACTCTCATATGCTACACATATCGTGCAGGCACATCATCTTCAAGAAACTAAAACACTGCCTTCAAGCGTTTTTTCATGCCTATAATTTCTTTGTATTTCATTCGCACCTTTTACGATGTGTTCTTACCTTATTACAGTTCTGTAGTAGCTGTCAAATTTTTTTGATAAGTTGTTCAATGAAGTTCCAAGACGATTAGTTACACATTTACGAAGTCTGTTGTCACGAGCTCCAATCGATACCTGCGGCCAAGCACTTTTTGTTAAATGTAAATAATGTATTCTTTGTACTCTGTGTCCATTTTGGTTAAAATTGTAAGGTATCTCGTTTGCGAGCAAAGATAGAAAGATGCAGTTTTCGCGACCCTGTTCTACTTTTTCGTAAAACGAAAGATGTCACAAACAGAATTGTCATAGTCCTATTAGTATTTGAGACACAGGGCGAAATTCAAAATGTGCACACTTTAAGCACCCCTCGTAACTGCTTTGCCTTGTAATTTATCGAAATGGTGAAAGTGGGTTTTATACAGAGTTTTACGTAAAATTTAGTAGCGTGCATAGTTTTTCCTACAAAAAGTCAGTTTCTTCGCAATAAATCAAAGTTATATTTTTGTATTATATACTAGAGCTTACTCTCAGCTTTCAAAAAATATATATACATATTGAGTGGCATTTTTTTTGCATTATTAACCTCAAAAATGAATGTTACGTTAATTTAACATTTTGATGATATAGTTGGCTATGAAAAAACAAGGTTAAGGGTTATGAAGTTTTGTGCAAAAACACAAAATTAAAAACTAAACATAATACCTACAACTTTACAGGCCTAATATAAATTACTAAAAGAGATGTTCGAACTGATGACCATTCCGTCTTGTACAAGCTTCACATACTCTTCCAATTCGTTCTGTAGCATTAAGCATTATAATAGGATGATCTTGTAAATGTCTGAAAGCTTTTTTAACTGCATTTGTCAAACGTTCAATGTTATCATATTGAGTTTGTATACTTTATTTTGCAAGTAACCCCATAAAAAGAAATATAAGGCTGAGAGGCCTAGGAGGCCACCTTATCGGCTCATTAGTGCCAATCTATCTATTATCAAAGTTGTTTTCCAAAGACGGGCGTATAAATTGCGCATTGTGAGATGGTGCTCCATCCTGTTGGAAGTGGATTTGGTTCAAGCGAGGTAAAGGAATGTCATCTAATAATTCAGGCACAACCCTTTCTAAAATGTGCCTGTGTAAAACACCTGAATTGCTAAAATGTGCCTCGTCTGACCATATGACATTTCTTCCCAAGTTTGTTTAAGTACCAATTGCAAAATATAAGTTACGTGCAGCGTCGCTAGGATATAGATGTTGAACAAGCCTAAATCTATATGGTTTATATTTATGGTGGCGAAGCATTCTTTGGATTATTGTTTTCGAAACTCCAATACTACTTTCTATAGTTCTGCAAGAACTTATACGATTACCCTCCACACTGGGTAAAACGGCAACCTTATCATTCTCTCGATTTTCTTTATTATATTTTTTGGACCTGGGTTTAGAAAATGATCCATAATTTATTAAATTTCTTTTTAATCTATAAAACGTGATTTTACTAGGTTGTCTCCGTTCTGGAAACCTACTTAGATGTAATTAAAAATTATTATTAATTTTATTAAATACATAAATAAAAAGTTTACCTCGGGTAGGATTTGAACCTACGACCTGTACTTTGCTAGAGTACCGCGCTAACCAACTGCGCCACCAAGGTTCAAGCCCCAATCGATGTAAACTTTGTCTTTATGTATGTAGAACTGATGTAAATTCTAAATATAATGAGATTACAATCAAATTACTTATATTAATGGAATGTGAGCCTGCAATGTCGCAAGGATTCACACATACCAAAGCAACTTGACTAATATTAAGTTTACATCGATTGGGGCTTGAACCTTGGTGGCGCAGTTGGTTAGCGCGGTACTCTAGCAAAGTACAGGTCGTAGGTTCAAATCCTACCCGAGGTAAACTTTTTATTTATGTATTTAATAAAATTAATAATAATTTTTAATTACATATTTAACTTTGAACTTATTCGTTCATAACAAAAACTTTTAATTACTTAGATGTAAAATTACTTAATTGTCAAAATTAATACCTAGGAAAGTATATTTACCTGTTAAAATACAAATTTATTGCTGCGTCGGCGTTTTCATTACTCTGACCAAAACAAATCAGCATATCGTATTTTTCAAAGTTTTCAAAATTTAGATTTTCTTCTATATTTTTCACAATGAACAAACAATACGATTGTTGCACAAAAATAATTTTAATCAGGTTTGACAGGTCAATTACGCTTAGAATAAGACTAGGTCCAGCGTATTTACAAATTGAGATATAAAGTATTCTTTATAAGTTTTATTGCCATTAATATTTTTTTCTGAAGCTGTAAGATGCATTTTACCCAATTAAAAATAAATTGCCAGTTTGAATATGTTTCAAAAATGCACCTAATTTGCATAATTTTTTGTTATGATTCTTGCATTTCTGTCCTTAGATTTATTATAATCGCGTATTTAGATATTTATAATTATAATTAAGCAGTAAGAATCTAGTAGCCCTTTTTTTAATACTGAAATATATCTTGGACGTTCAAGAAAATACGCGTTTATACTGAGTTTCCATGGCCAGTTGGCCATGAAAACTACATCATCCAAATGTTAAATTAACGTAAAATTCATTTTTGAAGTTAATAATGCAAAAGAAGTGCAATATATTTTTTTTGAAAGCTGAGAGTATTATTTAATTAATATTAATTAATATTATTTAATAAAAAAATATACAGGGTGTTCCATAAAAAAAAGCTTTGGTTTATTGCGAAGAAACTGACTTTTTGTGGGGAAAACTATGCACCCCACTAAATTCCACGGAAAATTCTGTATAAAACCCACTTTACACCATTTCGATAAATTACAAGGCAAAGTAGTTACAAGAGGTAATGTGCAAATTTTGAATTTCGCCTGTATCTCAAATACTAATAAAACTATGACAATTCTGTTTGTGGCACCTTTCGTTTCACGAAAAAGTAGAACAAAGTCGCGAAAACCGCATCTTTCTATCTTTGATCGCAAACGAAATACCCTACAATTTTAACCAAAATGGGACACAGTGTACACAGGCTATTGCTCTGTGGAAACTAGACTTACGTATAAATAGTAAAAACTGTGTTAGATGAAATATTTTTGATTAGGAGTGGTATTAGATACTTTAAGGGGCAATTACTTGTGAGCTATAACCATTTATAACAAAAAATATATGTTTTATAGTTACATTTCACAAACAGGTGGAATTCTGTTACCATAAAGCACGTTTAAATTATGTATGCAACTGTTAAGGGCAAGACATAGTGGAAATATGCAGATAGCTTTAAAAATCAAAAACATAGTGAAACTATTTTACAAACTCTACAAGATTGAGGACCATTGTATTAATGAGCACAAAAACTAGCTTTGCGACAATAAATATACATAATAACTAACATTAATATAAAAATTACTATTTATTTAGGAGTGTAATATTAATGAGTATTTTGTTCTATTTTTGGATAATCAAATTTTAATTTCCTGTTTTTGTGTTCCTTATACTACAGAGTTAAATATTTGTTACTGTTAATTATTTGAAATTGACATTGAGAGTTAAAAATACTTAAATATTCAAGCCAATTTGTGTTCCGCCGTAAAAGAAAATTTTAGGTGTTTTTAGATAACAAAATTTATTCTTTTTTTGTTTAGTTCCATCAAGATTGAATGGAATGTGAATCAATTGTAGGACAAGAACAGGCTATAATCTATAATCACAAGCGGTAAGTGTATATGTTTTTTGTTAGTTATAATAGAGAAAGGTTGGTATGGTACGTTGAGCTACCGCTACGTGTTACAGATTCTAATACAACAGAAATCCGATAATTAATCCACATTCTAACACTTACAATTTACACATTTGTATAACCTGATCTTACAGAAATAGGCATTTATTTTTTTTTAATACGCGTACCTATCTATTACTGTATATCGTAATTGCAAGTTTTATAATTATGTAAATTGAGCTTCTACATATATAGGTAAAATGCAGAACGAATCCCAAAGTATAGTAATTGCAGGATCTTGTTTTTTTTAATACTGATTATATTGACACATTAATATTAAGAAGAAAACAGGTCGCTACACATCATTTTACTTTGATCTTAATTAATTGTACGTACAACGTTTCTAAGCTATTATTAAACGCATAAAGACATTAAATAAATTAAAATTTTATTTAGGGCCAAATGTAATGCTGCCAAAACCTTTAATGTAGGTATGTTTAATCTATGTGTAATTGAACACAATTTAGAGTGTGTCTGTTTAGAAAAAAACGGCTATAATTAATATCAAATATGGTAAATACTCATTAATACAATTACACGAGAATACTAACAACAAGTTCATTGAACATTATAAAAAAGAATACAACGTGAATGAAATGCGAAATGATACCATTAATTAGTTTAGTTTTTAGATAAAATGTCAAAAAGTGTGGTTTAATTTGTAGCTTTGTACATTAATTTTTGAACTAATTAGCTGATTTACTAAAAGTTCATGGGCAACCAACTTTTGTTTTTATTACTTTTAACTGCCGAGTATAATTGGATTAAATATTATAGCATAGTCTCAATTGTCTATTTTATGATAGTTCTAGATAAGGAAACGACATTTCTAATTTTGTTCTAATTTTCAATGTTAGTAAAATTTATGTTTTTTTCACTAATGAATTTAACTGTAGTCTGTTTAGTTAATGAAATAGCAATTTTGTGTGAGGAGCGCGTTATTTGCAGGACGAACGTAGCATGATCCCGCAATGTAGTGCGGGTTACACAAGTATGTTCATCATATGGTTTATCAGTTGGATGTTTTTAAATTTGTCAAACTAAATTTTGTATTTGATAATTTTTGTATTAAATACGAAAATATATCTGAATGAAGACAAAAGGTACCATTAGATGCAGAACAGGTAGCAGAAAACGTTATGAGTTCTACATGGTGGAAGCGAAGTAATGTGCCAAAAGGAAATTGGCAACAAAAATTTGTAATTTGTAACAAAAAGCTCAGTTGGAGGCCTGCCGTATTTTCATCGTGGTCGGAAGCTTCTGCTTTTTTTAAGGGTTTGGAACTTTACTTCTGTAAAATCTAGTTTCACAACAGCCAGCACGTATTGTTGTAACAATTAATATATTTTTGGAAAGACGAGGAAACATAAAATGTTTGGTTCTGACTTAAAATTACCAGAGGCTACCAAATTTGAAAAATAATAAAAATTTAATTTTTTTCAGGGGCAATTGAGAGATGAAAGTGGCCAAATTAAAAAAAAACTTCTACCTTTCAATATCCTTAAAACAAGCGATCAATGGGCATTTTATTTGTTCTGTTCAATTTTTATAGGCTGCAAATGTTTAAAAAACAACGAAAAAAGCCTATTAAAATGATTTTCATCTGAAAAACTTACAAAAGCTGCTCAATTGGTTTTTAGCTTCTGAATAGCGTCATGAAGCCTATTTCTTAATTCGTCCAATGTCGCAACTTCTGTGAGGGATGAGGTCTAGGGATCTTGTTACAATCGCGACCAATCCAAACGTGGTATTGCTCGTTCAAGAACTCACGAACGGCGTTTGAATAATGAGGAGGCGCTCCATCGTGCTGAAAAATTATATCATCTCGTTGTTCTTCAGAAATGTCAATCGATCAGTCTTTTAAGATCATACTGAAAAAAATGCAAATAAACTTCGCTGTTTAAATTTCCTTGAACGCTATGGGGGCCAATAAAGCGGTCCCCAATAACTTCAGCTCAAACATTTAAACTGAATCGTCTATGAAAATATCCTTCACGACAAACAAAGGGAGTTTCTTGGGCATAATGATTGAAATATTTTCTTAAAAAGTGATGGTGCTCGATGACTTACACCAACAGCCATCAGCAAAAGTCCACCCCCGGTTAAAAGTCATTTGGTTTTAATGCGTGTATGCAAGTGAAGTGGTAGGTATGGAGATGGTTTTTGCGTAAAACTTTCAATACCTTCATGTGTGACACACCTGCTTCTCTGCTAACTTGACATAAACTAACAGTTGGATCTTGTTCCACTCGGTCCAGTATAAACTCTACTACATCAACATTCTGGCCATCCTGGCCTCTTTCGACTATCACATTAAACGAACCATGAGTCTTTGGTAAACTCTTGCAAATACACAGCGACTGGATGCAGGACGATATGGATAGTTCAAACGGTACTCCTCCTCCGTCCTCCAAAAGTTACCATTACATACCCCGTAAATGAAAACCATATCTGCATATTCCCTATTTATAACACCAGTCATACTTTTGATGGACATCGTTAAAAACGAATGTTAGAATTAAATTAAAATAAAAAATTGAACGGAACAACATAAGCGGACCATTGATGGCTTATTTTAAAGCTTATGAAAGGTAATAGTTTTTGTGTGATTTGGCCACTTTTATCTCTCAAAATGGTCCTAAATTTTAGTTATTTTTCAAATTTGGTCGCCCCTGATAAGCAGTATAAGTCCAGTGAGAACCAAACATTTTGTGTTAGGAAATTTCTGCAACTTTCCAAAAACGTATTATTTGTTACAAAAGTAGGGGCTGATTGTTGAGAAACTAGATTTTAAAGAAGTAACGTTCTAAATCCTTAAAAAAACTTTTATATTTCCAACCTCGATAAAGATTCGACAAGCCTCCAATTGACTTTTTTGTTACAAATTAGGCCTATTTTCACTCAGTTTCTTTTGGCCCATTACTTCCTTTTCACTTGGTATAATTACCGACGAATTTAAAGTATTTATATATATGATGCCAATAGAACAAAGCTAAGTATTACAATGAGGCAATCTTTAGGCAACAATACTAGTTCCATTTTTGGTCTCTTTCTTTATGGTTTGATAATTTATTTAAACCCGATTTGTAAGAAACGATCTTGTTGATTTAATAATGTACATACTTCTTGATAGAAGTATTGAAGAGCATCAGCGAACAGTTTCTGATTATCATCCACACGCTTTCTGATGATGTTCCATGTAGTACCAAAAATATCAAAGTACGTTTATCTAAATATCCACATCTTGTCATATACCTTGTAACTATACAGTTAAATAGACACTTTAATAGAAGGGATTTTATATTAAACAATTCAATTCTCCAAATAGCGATATCCATCTAGCCGAAGAGCGCTAGAATTGAATATAAAACTCGGAAATCATTTCATACATAAGGTATTCTGTATGTTGTAATAGTTAGCGTATGGCTAGGCCAGAAACAATAATTTTGTTAGCATAAGCAGGCGGGCCGTGGTGACAACCTTTTGCCTCTATCTGTGCATACTCGTAAAAATAGTTCCTAACACAACATTCTTTGTACTTACATTATTAATTCATTAAAAATGTTTAAAATTTTTTTTATGGTGACGCCATCATATTTTCTCTTATAGTGGCAGCACTAAACATCAACGTGTCAAACGGTTCTGGTACGTACACCTGTATGCTTGAAGTATCAGTGGTCCCAAACCATACATTCTAACGAATTGTCAACATAAGTCAGAAACAATCAGTTACTGGACGATTCTGAGGACTAGAAAGATAGTAGTGTCGGACAGAAGCACAAACACTTTTTTATAGGCTCTGCATTTAGGGAGGACTATATACACCTAAAAGTACTTTAACTTAGCACGCATTTTTTCGTCAAATCATATGTATAAAGTACGAATTTATATTACTCTATGGTTGGTGCACTCGGTACATGGTTTTTAGAATCGAAAAAGTTATTACACACTGTCATTAATCTAAATATCTTATCCAAAAACGAATAAATGCCTGAAGGTTAAGTGAAACATTTACCAACTTCAAATTTGCATTATAAAGATCATTTATGTAAGAAAAGTGATCAAACAGTATTGATAGCAAATGTAAAAGACACACGAAAGTGACCAAATAATTAAAGTGTGTAGATCTGAATAGTTAATTTTAATTATTAATTTAACTGTTTCCTTTTTGTATTTGACACTGTCTGGATAGTTGACTTCTAAGTTTTGGACATTCATCTTCAGTTTTTGTGGCAGTGAGATGCTATAAGTTGTTTGTTACGTTACCTTTCCTTTTACACACTCTCACTCAATAAGTATCTTTTTTCCTGTTAAGTGTTTCTTAGACAATTTGTTTTTTTAAAGAAATTTCGACCTTTACTCTATTGAATTTTATCAAAAGTTTTTCCAATAGCTACATAACCTAAAATACAAATCTACTTAACTTCATCGTTGACTCACCCGGTATATGTTTGTTATAATTATGTTATAATATATTATACTTTGTCATTAGTCTATCTTACGTCAAACTGAAAAGGCATTTAGCAAAGAAATTAAAAATTAAGAAGGATTAAGTATTAAATTTGTTATCTAAAAGTGCAGATGGAAGAGTTTATTTTAAAGATGAATTAGGTACAAGATGTGATCAAACATTGTTTATAGCAAATGTAAAAGAAATATAAATAAAAGAAAACATACTTTATAAGAAATCTATACATACATGATTGCTAAAATTTCAATATAAAATGCTAATAAGCGTAGTGAAGGTAATCTACTAGAATTGTCCATATTCACAAACCGGAACGTTTGAAAGAATTCGAACATTTTGTTAGCGCGGAATCTAATTAAATAAGATAAATCGTGATATATAAAGCTTCTTTTGATTTTCTTGCAGTCAACAATATCATATAATTTATAATTATTAATTAGAAGGGATTGTAAGCAATCACTTTTAATTGTACGCCCCATAGATCACGGTCAACTAAGCATGACCCAATCCACACTACGCTCACCAGTGCATGTAAACACATAAAGCTTACAGATTTTACCAACTGTTAAAAAGTTAACGTGATATTCAGTTATGGTAAGTTTAACCTAAATCACAAATATTACCTTTAATTAATGGTTAAATCATTGCTAATTGCATGTTAACAAATTAACGTTAACAAGGCACGTTTCTCGGATATAACGTTTTTTAGGTGTTAATAAAAATTTTGCATTTTTATCATTAGTTTTTAAATGATTGGTATTATAGTTTCCTTAAGAATCTTGCGTTACATTTTGATTAGTTTTTTATATATATTCTTCATTATCCATGCGCCGTTGATATCCTGTAGAGCAGGACGTAATAAAACGTTTGTCACATTCAGCACGTATCCCATCGTTAAGATTTTGCAAATTTTTTGTTAGTAAAACATGCAAAAACAGAGCAACTTCGATATATTATGTTGAATGATGTATTTATATGTTATGTACCTACATATCCTGAATGTAATAGCTTCACATTAAATTAGTTCGTGTTTTGTGTATTTATTTACAAGTTACTCTTATGGTACAATTTTGACAGTATTGGATGAGAGTCATAAAATTAATAGCACTCGACGATCCGCTTGAGCCTGCGTAAAGAACTATATGCTTTTAATTACTATTGACTAGGACCTACCTAGTTTTAAATTTGTAATTATAATTAAAATAGCTAGCTTATAAGATAAATAAAAAAATTTAATAATTTTTAACGATTGTAAAAAAAACTTGTGGGAGTATTTTCGTTAACCCTTGAGTTTTGATACTTTGTCTGTAGTGTTCATTATTCTTTTGACAATTGCATTTAGGGTTAAATGTTTTATATTATTTATAAACGTAATAATTAGGTAATCCGGACTTGGTACAATACTAATTTATAACATGTGAACCAACTTTCTCCTAACTTAATTTTTAGGCATTTTTCCAGATGACTTAAATCATTCTTTCCGTTTTCGTTCCTAGCGTTTCTATTGCTAAATCATCAAGTTATTTACTGCTCATTATTTAACACTTTATTGATGTATTTTAATCGCTTCACACATTCTGTTAGATTAAAACAGAACATTTGACAAATGGACTTGTCGATGATGCTACCCCAATATTATCTGAAAGTGTAGCGAAATAATGGGTATAATTAGATAACATAAAAATCTGAAAAAGAGATGAGCTTAAAAAGAGAAGTGTATTAATAGACAGTTGCTAACATAATAGAACATATCACTATGTATTACTATCTAAATGCTAATATTCAAAATTTTCTAGGGGTTATATAAATTTTAATAGAGAAATTTGATTTAATGTAGAAAGTGACACTAACACCATTATGTCAATTTTATATATTAACAAAAATAAAAAAATATAATAATTTATTGTTATTAGGAGAGGAGCAGATAATTCTTTTTCATTTGCTTGTTGGTATTGTCAACTAAATGTTTGCAAAAATAAAAAAATCTTTCCGCCACCGTACTATAACTAAGAGAGCTTTTACAGATTTATGTGAAAGTAAATTATATTTTAGTTTATGCACTTAAAAGTACTTTACAAGCAAGAATTTAAAGTGTTAATCTCTTCCATTTAAGTATACTTATATTTTATGTATATCGCCGGTGGTTCACCTACATATATTTTATACCTTCGTGTCTAAAATAACTGCATCCTTAAAATATCAAATACATTCTCGTAAGAGTATTAGAAACTCGCAGTTAAATAACATAAATATTAAATTTGAAAAAAATTGTAAATTTACACCAATGTAATTTCCGCATAATGACCCCCTTTACTTTATAAATGGATCTGTATGGTCATCGCTATTTAAAAAAAAACCTCCAAGTAGTAGAAGTCTGTAAAAATTATGCTAACTGCGGATGATTTGTTCTTTACTCACGAACGATCGTGGTTCGCGTGTTGGTACGTTCTTACGGCACGTGCAAGATACTACATCTAGACTACTGTTATTTCAAGTGCAACAACGTTTTAAGTAACAGACAAAAAATTAATGTTGCATGAATGAAATGATACCAATTATTTTTCCCATTTACTTACTTAAGTGTAATTATTGACTACGTTGCTTTTTGAAACACTTTTCCAAATAGTTTACTAATTTTTCATGCGTATAAATTTGAATTAAATTCCTTTCTGGGTTATTATAAATAGTAAAAGATTTATTAGGTACGTGTCATGAGTATCTAAAATATTCTAATTCAATAAATTGGTTAAAGCTTAAAATAGACACGATGAGTGTTTTTTTTAATTGAGAGAAATTAGATCAGAATTACAAAAACTGTGGAATAAAATACGAATATCTTGTGTGGAACAAGAAACTAACTTCCAACCAACAAAATGGAAATTAAATGCAATGAATTAATTTTAATAACAATTTATTTAAGTTAATTATACAATCTCCTTTATAGTAAGTAGTAAGTTAATTACGAAAATAGGCAACATTGTAAAAACAAAAACAATAATCTACGTCAAACACACATTTAAACTGCATGTCAGATAGAGGTTATAAGACATCTGGACAATGACTTAAAAAAAATTCCAATGCCGCCTACACCTATAAAAATATCGGATAATACAATAATTTTCTATCATATTTATTTAATTTTTACATTTATTTTGCTTTATATTACCAAACTTTAGATAGAAAATTTATGAAAAATTAAATTTTCTTAAAAAAATATGTTTACACATTTCCTTACAAAATTAATCATTATTTAGATATTGGAAAAATTTGAACTAACACTTAAATTCTACTTTAGGAATTTTTATGCCGCTAAATTACGCGTCGTATCAAAGCATTTCATATAACATAATTAATCTATATTGGTATTTTTGTATCTTTTAAGTATACAGCTGCTTCAGACATATTTGATAAAAACAAAAAACTGCACCTAATAAAACCGGCGCTGGATTTCTCTCAAAATCTAATCAGCTCCAAGCGAAATAAAAAGAAGCTTAAATAAAATATTTCAAGTACGTAACTGTTTGCGTTCTGGAGTTATCGTGGGTACTAACATACATCCACACAGACAGACATACACACACACGCACGCACGCAAACACGCAGACGCACACGCATACGCGCACGCACACGCGCAGGCACACGCGCACGCACACGCACACGCGCCCGCGCGTGCGCACGCACACGCACACGCACAGGCACACGCAGACGCACACGCACGCGCGCACGCACACGACACGCACACGCACACGCACACGCATACGCATACGCACACGCACACGCACATGCACACGCACACATACGCACGCGCTCGCGCAGACATCATGGGCAATGTTGGCGAAACCTGGCCAAACGTAAAATGAGCTAATAAATCGATTTAGTGGTAGTGAAAAAAGTCAATCACATACCTATATGAGTAGGATGGAAGGTAAAAATTCATAAATACTTTAACTCAAGGTTTAAACAAAATGCGTGTGCGTGAGTACGTGTGAGTGTAAATGGTTGTGGGTGTGTGTGTGTCTGTATGTGTTTGGTGGGGGGGTATATGTGAGTGTGAATTTTTGTGGGTGTGTGACTGTGAGTGTGTGTGATTGTGTCAGTCTGTGATTGTTTAAGTGTGCGTGTGCGTGACGGTGTTACATATTCGCGCGTATGTGCGTGTATATGTCTGTAGCCACGGTAACTTAAGGAAATACGTGACGGTTTTAATGAAACTGTATTTAGTGTTACTTTGGTTCTATCAAATTGAAATCTATTTATAAATAAAGGTACTTCATAGAAACCGCTAAAGTACAATTTGTGAATGTCTCGAAAAATGCAACTTTCTTCACTGACATTTTTTGTAGAATAATAATAATGCCCTAAAACACTATAAAAGCCCTTAAAATAACTTTTATCAGCATCGAAAAAACCCTTCAACTTATAACAAACACTATAAACACTTTTTTAATGATAACTCAATTTTAGATAAGATTTTTAGTTTTTAATTGGAATTTAAATAAGTGTTAAAAATTAATTTAAACATTTTGTTTTAGGTAAGAAGTCGTGCTAAGATTGAAATTGGAAAATTTGGATTGAAGTGAATGCCAAATAAAAGATTATGTTTATTGTGTTACATGAAGAAAAAAGTGTCTAATAAATAAATAACTTTATAATAATTGATTGCATTCTCAACATACTTGCTGTATATTATTGAAGAACAGGTTGCTGTTTTTACTTAGTGAATTTGTTCTTTTAATTCAATTTAAGGCTTATTCTTGTGAATGATGACAGTTCACATTATGCCCTCCACCTGAAGGTAATCTGTAGTTCTGCATTACTATTAAAAAAACCGAAAAAGTAGGATCGCTGTTCAATAGTTTTATGGCATAAGACCCTCTAGTAGTTAACCAACAAAAGTTTTTGATCAATAGTATTTATTAAATATGTGCCTTATACTACATTTATACTTCGAAGCTATGTACTTTGTTTTTAATGGTTGTAATTATCTCTATTCGATGTACATTTATATTCGTTCGGCTATTGTTTACTTTTTCTATTTAATGTAAGTTAAACATTCGATTAAGCTGACGCATAACTGAACGGGACTGAAATGAACACCCACTATCGTGCTTCTTTCTTTGTTTATAAATGTCACTTGAGATAGTATTATTTGCTGCTTGAATTGCTTTTACTAGCATTTACTTACGTATAGTTTGAACATACAGGTACTAACTGTAACTATGCTTATCGCTAATACTCTTTTGGGCATTTGAAATTTTGACATTTCATGGTATGGTTGTTTTTTGTAAACCTTCCTCCGGATGATTCTCAAGCTCTACCTTTTATAACCTATTCTAACCTAAAATCTTCTTGAAACGCCTCATCTTCAACTCTAACATTTTCGCTGTCTAACTTAACTAACTTACAACATCAAACTAGCTGGTTATCTCCTTCCTCATTTTTTCTTCATCTAACCCTAATTTTACTTCTTGCCAAATAAATTTTTTAACTTCACTTCTAATACAAAGTTCTCACTCCAATTTTTTTTAAATTTTGTAGATTTGTTCGCAGGGAACCTAGAAAATGACAAACACATTACGTTACTCGGCAGTAGTAAACGATAAAAAACAGAAGTGGTAAAACAGTAATTAAGATTAAAGCAGTAAATTCAATAATAATAATAATAATATAGGCCGATAAACGGAAAACTTGAGGTATTTCACACATTTATACCAAACTACAAAAAGAATTTGATGAAGCTTTAGAGCAGTATGGCTAGACAGAACATAATCCATCTAGGGATTAGACGTGTATCAGAGAGGAATTTCCATAAATGTGAGTGAGATAAAAAAATGTGTTAAGGTCAAGGCCTGATAACAAGCTATCCTGCCTCTTCAAGGTCGCCAAATGCAGAGTTTATTGGCCTCCTTGCCGATAGTAGGGACAATTGACTTAGTCCAGAAACAAATCCAAAGTTCGAAGGTCATTGACCAGGAGAGAAGCAAACTGGTAGTTAGTTACAAATCATTTTTTTAAATATCTGTATTCGGGGATGTCTACTATTTTAGGAAAAAGTAGCAGGATAAGTAATCGTTATAGAGTCAGGACTTTGTATCACACATGCTAGGTTAGGTTAATCATGTATCTAGTTTAGGTCATGATTAGAACTATGAGAGTGTTTCTGTGCTAAGTCGATAACCTTGAGGAAACCAACGAGTTATTCTGTCTCCGGTAAAGAGGTCATCCAAGGTGTGATTTGCTAATAGGTCAAGTAGGTGAAGCCAATGAACTTTTGTTTCGTTTCTTAGCTAAGCTGGTGACTTTGTAACTTTCGGTTTGTTTCATAGTTAAGAAAGTGGCTTTAAACTTCCGGGTTCCGTCCTGGATACGGGCGTGATCTTGACTTCAAGTCAGGAATTCTAGATGGAAGTTCGCACTTTTTTTAGTTCATACGACAGAACTTTAAATTCCTTTTTCAATGACATATCAAAAGTACTCATTTCTTAAAATGGCGGCATAGGCTGTATGTGTTACGCTCCTGTCTACATTGTGTCATTAAATGCAGATATTTTCTATTTAAATTAATATTTTCTGCATTACTGAGACAAATAATTCTTTAACCCATCTTTGTTTAATTATTTCTACATTAAAATTTACCTAATTACTGATATCTAATTAAATTATTTGTTAAATTTGACTACTGCAAGGTAATCTAGCCTTTGTCTCAAAATAAACCGAACTTAGTGCGCAACTAATCATCTGTACGATCTACGTCCATATTTATTCTTATAATTACTGCATTGCGTAAACATTGTGTTTACCACTAGTGAATGATCGATTAATTTCTGTAGACAGAGAAACTTAATTACTTTTCCATATTGTTGTTTTCTAAATCAATTTACATAAGTAAAATTTGTTTGAGGTTTATGATAATTGATTTATTTCTGGGTTGCTTAAAATTCAAGCTTACCCTTGCATACATTTACAATTACTTTGGTACCTTTATCAAAAAATAAAAATTGATTCTATTTTTGTTTATTTAACAAACGAATTCTTTTATTGGGTAATGCCAATTAAAATTTTCTTTTTCAGCTTTCTCTGTTCTTGTTGCCCTTTTCAACTTTTAGGGTTTCATTTTAAAGGTTTGGTACCCTATTACTGTTAAATAGGCTTAGGCTTATCAACATTTATACTAGTTTAGCACAAATAAATGTTCTGACCACGCAATGTAGGTGCTCTAATTACCTTGTTTGCAATCGGTCATATTTACTAGATTGTTCTGATTTAAAGTCACAATTCAGAAAAAAATTTCCACAATAAAGAGAAGAGAATGACCACGGGAGAAATAGTTGCACCAAACATGTGATATAGAAAAATAAGAGAACCAATTCAAATTCGCCGTCTCATATGATATAAGGATAACCAGAAGAAGAAGTATTGCGTTACCTTCATTTGTTTCTGATTTGCACTATTCAATTGGTGCATGTATCCACTTTAACAATTTTTGAAAGTGATACTTCCTCATCTAATTACCATTATGTTCGAAACGTGTTTGTGCGAACAAAAAATAGTTTTTTTCGATTATCGCACTAATTGGAAAATTACATTTATTGTTTCTCATGTATTGTCACGTGGTCGTGATTTTAGCGAGTATTTGTCTTTAGTTTCGAAACTATAAGTTATTAATTAATACCGGACATCTGAAATGTAGTATAGTTGAAAGAAATGAACGTGATAACGCATAAATGTTGGAACCTTAGATTGTAACGATTTTCTTTTCGTATTTGAAGATATTATTACAAATGGTAATCGCATTTAGAATGCCTATTTTGGAAACGAAATATAATTTTTAGTTTGATTGTCGAGATTAAACTGGAGATTTAAATTAATTAATTAATTAATTAATTTGGTTGAGAATTGATTAGTTTCTTTGTAAATAATGATCATTCGTATTTTCTTAAATTTCGCTAACTACATTTACTGTCGTTAAATTGTGTCTTCGGAAAATTACATGCCGTATTATAATTGTTATTTTGTATTCAAATATAGTGTAGAAAAGCATGTATCACTGTTTTTTTAACGTTTTGGGCGACGGACTGTCGGAAGTTTCTCGATAAAAATTTTGGTCTTAAACAAAGGGTTAATTTTTAGATACGAGGCTTTAAGGCCTAGCGTCTCAATGACAACATTAATGCAAGGGATATCAACTACTTTACAACAATCCGCTTGTTATGTTGTGTATTTTTCTGATGCAATTTTTCAGCTTGGTGCAATTTAAAATTTTAGTAATAAATTACTATGATTGGCTAATTAAAATGTAAGGGGATAGAATGGAAGATGGCGAATTCTGGACGATGTTGAACGCACTATTGGTAGACATGTAGACTAAGGCTCACGTTTTTGTTGTGTGGCTTCACAATGTAGGCTGAAGGGTTGAGTAAAAGGGAACTAGTTATACCATACTTCGAGGGTGTACCGAACGTTACCTTATGAGGATTTTCCGCATTCACTGGTTGGGATATCGAAATTTCGATACACCCTCGGTTTATTATATCGTCTGTGTTTCGTCAACTTTCGGTCACAGAATTAATTGGTTTTAGTGTTTTTATTAAGTGCTGAACCTTTCTTCTGTTGAACTGTTTTATCATATTTTGGTTATGCGGATCAATATTAACGAGTTCCTGGTTAAAGGGGCAGTTTCGCATATACAGCGCAGCTCGAACAAATAAAGTACAAATTTGCTGTATATAGTGCCGTTTCAATAAGTTTTAAGTAGACAAAAGTAAAGTAGCTGTAAATAAAATTATATTTGTGTACATATTATCGTTAACCAGATGAAGAACTGATCGTAGTGTATGGTTTTTGAAATTGCCGTTATAAAGTTTACGTAAACATAAATTTTAGAATTAACAAGCTATTAGTTTCCATCAACCATATACCGAATTGAGCGATTGCTGACATATTGTTGTGAGAAAGAAAAAGAAGTTCGATTGACCGTTTGTGCTGTGCGAAGGTAACCACATATTTTTCTGAATTTATGTGTTGGTCATTTTAATAAAATATTAGTTTGTACTCATTTAGACGAATGAATATGCCTTTTGGTTTAAGTTTAATTAAGGAACGTTTAGACAGCAATTCAATATATAAAGCATATTCAATCGTAAACTATTTCGGACTGTGCTTTGATTGGTTTATTCTGTTTTTTGCGTAAATATTTTTGGAGTAGAATTTTCAGGGAAGAGGGTATTTTATTTTTGAGTGAACGTTATGGTTTCCTGTTAGACCATTGTGAAGATCTAGTTCATGACGTTTTCCTGCTATGAATGTATCTAACAGGTAGCGCCTTTTTGGCATTTCTCCCGATTTTGACGTTTTTGGAGTGACCTTTTGCAGCATTAAGTTAGAACCCCGTCCACACCACTGTGCTATGCCCTACGCGCAGATTGCCTTTACGGACTGATACTTTAATAAGTATTTGGCCTGTAATAGTATGTGGATAATAATAATAAATTAATTAATGTTAATGTACATATGTACTTACATTCGTCACGGTAGGTACTACATATTGATATTACAAATTAGCGAAATATGACCACATATAATCAGTCAATAGCTATATTATCCTTTATTGATTGAATAGTAGGTTTTCTTAATCAAATGTTTTTTAAGTTTCTGTTTTAGCTGGCTTTTATTTAGAGTTTTTATGTTGTTCGGAAGATGGTTATAATAAACTTGTGATAAGTAAGTCGGACCATGTTGTGTTTTAGATAGTCTACAATATTTACCGTAGTGTGAGAATTCCTGCTTCTTGGAAAGTCGATTTGCAGTCATCTCTGTATCCTAATGAATTGATAATTCGTACCGCTTTTCTCTGTAGCTTAAATATTCTCTCAGGCGGTTGAGCAGTTTCCCCATACCAATATGCGATAGTTAATTAGAGAGTCGATTAAAGTGAAATATGCTATGACCAAGATCTTTTTTGAAACCTTTTCAGATAATCTTCTTAAGATATAAACATGTTTACTAATTTTTTTGCTGATATAGTTAATATGTTCTGAATAAGTAAAGTTGGAGTCATTTAACACACCTACAAATTTTACTGCTCTCGGATTATTGTAAATGTTAGACTTTAATGTCAATAATAACTTTTCAGTTCCAATCGATTACTAAAGTTTCAATTTGAAGTTGTTTGCTTCAAATTTCTTCAATTTTTTCATCTTGTATCAGCATAGTTGTGTCATCCGCAAATAATATGGAATCAGCATTAAAGTTTATATAATACGGGAAGTCGTTGAAATAAATTAGAAATAACAGCGGACCCAGTATTGAGCCTTGTGGTACGCCCTTGGTTAGTGGTAGTTTAGTAGATGTGCATTCATTATATTTAACACATTGATATCTATTTGACAAGTAAGACTGTATTAGTTTAATACTAGTCTGATCAAATTTATAAAGTGCCAAATTACTAGAGAGAATATCATGCACTACACTGTCAAAAGCCTTTGACAGGTCATAAAACATGCCAGGGTATATTGTTCTTGTTCAAAGCAGTTTAGAGATTTATTTACGAGTGTAGTAAGGGCACCCATTGTACAGTATGTCCCTTTTTGGATGATATATCGGGGTCTCTCGCTTACGAGTAAAGATACAGAGTTACGGTTTTCACAATACCGTGCTACTTTTTTGTGAGAAGAACGATGGTATAAACAAAACTTTCATAGCCCGCTACATTTCTGAGATACTGGGCGAAATTGAAAATATTGCATTTTGGGACCCCCCTTGTATCTCCGTTATCCTTTAATGTATGGCAAAGGTAAAAATTTGTTCTCATACAGTTTTTTTACGTAGAATCCAGTGGCGTAGTCGTATTTTTGCTGTAAGTTGTCAATTTTTAGCGATAAATAAAACTTATGGTTTTTTAACGGAACATCCTGCATATTTTTCTTGCGTTTGATTGGAAATTTTGTAAGTTTTACAAAATTATATAATACATGATGTGTATTTGAAATAATAAACCTAAAATCTATGATTTCACAAAATCTGCGTAATAACATAGTGTGTATTAGATAGCATTAGAATTAGTAGGCCGTGATTATTGGAACAATTAAATGATCATTTGCTAAACGCTTGTCAAGACCTGTCATTTGTAAAATTTATATTCTCTGCGTAATATTGTATTCGTTATAATGGCTGAAAATGAAATTTATCAACATTTTGAAAAATATGACATGTTAGTCTGTTTTATTGAGAGCAATGAAAACTCCCGTGAGACTTCCCAACTGTATTTAAACAGGTTTGTTTGAATACTTTTATCTTTTGACGTATGTGGATTTATTTTTTATTTAAATATCATTTGGATTTATAGATATCCAGAAAGAAGGCAACCATGTCTTTTAATGTTTTCTCGAATAAAAAAAAATTTAGCAGAACATGGCTCATTTATTCAACCCCGACCAAAAAACTATAATAAGGAAAATTGCGATACGCATGAAGACAGCGTTTTAGCATGTATAGAGGCAACGCCTTCACAGTCATGCAGAGTTCTACAGCAGGGGATTGGTGTTCCCAAGGCTGGGGATCAAAGAATAGTGGCCAAATATAAATTTAAGCCAAACAAGGTAACAATTGTTCACCATTTGCATCCTGGGAATACAGAACCTCATTTACTGTTTTGAAATTCGTATTTGGAATAAATTCGTATTGGTAATAACTTTGCTAGATATATAATATGGTCCGACGAGGCTTACTTTTCGAGTGCAGGTATTTTAAACAGGCATAATACTAGGCATTGGTTCCAAGAAAATCATCATGTGCTATTCGAAAGAGAGTAACAGGGTCGATTTGGATTTAGCGTAGTTTGTTTTATTTTGGGGCAACAAATAGAATATAGAATTTATGAAGGCAGTCTTACAGGAAATTTTTCAAGATGTTATCCATATGTTACTAGGCAATGTCCCTTTAGCTCATCTTAACAGAATACATTTCCAATGAGATGGCGCGCCCGCACATAATGCTGTAATTGTTCGATCTTTTTTATACAATTATTTCCCGCAAAAGTGGATTGGTAGTCATGGACCAATTAGATGGCCTTCACGGTCACTTGACCTATCCATGCTAGACTTTTTCTTATGGGGCTACTTGCAGAATAAGGTTTATAGTACCCGTCATCGGACAATAAATGAACTACTTAATGCCACCAATGCGGCATTTCAAAACTTGCAAAGACGTTCCATAATTATTTTAAATGCTTTAAAAAGAATAACCACTGTATGTCAACATTGCGTTCGGGAAAATGGCAACCATTTTAAGCAGTTCTTTTAAGGTGAAAATCTATTAAGGGGTTACGATCGAGTTAATATTATGTTAAGTTTTTTTGTTTTATTCTGACTTAAAATTGATTTAGCTTTTTTAAAATTTCTGTTTGTAAGATCCTAATATAATTAACTCACGACCTTGTAATTCTAATGCTATATAATACACACTATGTTATTACGCAAATTTTGTGAAATCATAGATTTTAGGTTTATTATTTAACAAAATAGAAATTTACTTCTGGCTTCGTCCGATTTCCTTTTTATCACACTAATGAAATATCTCTTTTTAAGAAAAACACCGTATCGCAAGAAAAATAATAAAACCATCTTCCTTTCACACTTTATCCAGACTTAGGACTGGCAAGGTTTATAAATATAATATGAACTTTGGTGTGTTTAAAAGATGTTTTTTTTATTATTTTTTTGGCTTTTATTGTTTTTAAATTTTTTTGTATTGTTTTTGTTTTGGTTATTTCAATTTTTTTTTGCTGTTTTTAAATTTTTTTTGTATTGTTTTTTTTTAATTTTTTTTATGTATTTTATTATTTTTAATCATATTTTACAATGTACGTCAATCTATTTAAAGTTTGATCCAAGTTTATTTCTTGTTGCATAAATTCATTTATGGTATTTTTAATTCTTTTATCTAAATCCAAATATTTTTTGGCCGTTTCGGCGTAGTCATCATTATGTAATCTTGTTCAGTGATTACTTTATAATGTAATGAATCCTCGTAAATTAATTTCATGACTTCGTAAAAATTTTGAAGACTTTTTTCACATTTTTTATTTGGTCTCGAATGCCATCCTTCGACAGCATTGGTAGTACGATGACGACTTTTAAAACAAACCCAATATCTTGGGGAGTCCAACCACTGTTCAACGAAATAATCCTTGAATTTTACAATTTTCTCTGTATCTGGAGAATTTGCAGCTATGGTTAGCCAACCATCATCAATAAATTGAGGGGGCAAATGTGCCAAGGCTGCGCACATTCTTAAATGTCTTTTTATATCTTCATCTTCTTTATAATCTACAACAAGCCCAAGTTGTTGAATTTTTCTCCATAGTGCCTGGTTAACGTGAAAATTGCATCCTTTTATTTGTGTATCAGGAAAAACTTCCAAAAAACCATTTATGGCAGCTGTTTCAAAATCAACGTGAAATTGTTGAGGTGTAAAATAGGGAACTTTTTTTTTTTAAATTTGAAAGAATCTTTCGTAAGTGTCTTCTTTTCTGTCTGGCACTAGAGCATAAATAACTGGCACAATACAACTTTTTTCTTCCGTACTATTCAAATCCATGTGAAGGGTGTACAGTTGATCGAAAAGTTTCGGACAGCATTTAAAAGTACCATCACCAAAAACAATTTTGCCTCTTAATAAGTCTAATATATTTCCAAATACCATAATTCTGTCCTCCGTTTCAGTATGAAAGATAATATTTTTTTTGTAAATTTCTGGAATCACGATCTCCTGTCGATGTTGCGGTAAATTCTGCACCCCTAAACTTGCATGTCTCACAGAATAAAGTTGATGTTTTACACTATGAAATCTTGGAATTGACGTAACGAAATCAAGTCCTTTATCGCAGGCACTTTTTATTACTTCTTCTTCATAAATTTGTGTGATCGGGGCACACTCTTCACGTATTCTTTTTTTGGCATTCGATATACAAACTAGAACTTCGTTTCTTGCAATATCTGGTGCACATATTGAGTGTGATGTAAAACTTCTGATAGGGCACAATTCGTTTTAATGTTCCCGTTGCAACTTCTATTAACACATGACCATAATATTTCCGATTTTTTCACTCTTTTTTTTTATATGTAAAGCCCTCGTATAAAATTACAGGCTGGCCTCGTTTTGACTGTATGACTTCCATTTCACAAATAGCTCAATGTGCAATGTTTACTTTGACAGTAAATCACTAATTGAGTGAAAGAATTGACGACATGTATCTTTATACTGTAGGTATACAGTGACCGGCCATTAGGGAGAAACCCTTAATCCCTATCGCTAATAATCAACAACCATACCTATAGTATAACGTTAATGGAGATTTCTTGAAAATACTAAATGATCATGAAGATAAGCTGCATTATAACATCCTTATCAGACGAAACCAGAATTCTTAATATATTATTTTTCTAATGCGGACGAAACCAGAATAAATAAGGTTCAAACAGGTAAAATTTGCCTATCGGACGAAACCAGAACGGGTGAAACCAGAGTAGATCATTATTTGATCGTTACTTAGTATTTTAGCGTTTTTAATTGCAGTTTTGTACTTTATACGTAAGGAATTACGTAGAAGTTTTAATTCTTTTGTTATAAAAGTCAATAACCGTATGTAATTGACTTCTTTTATGTCATGTGTAAACCATTTAACTCCGTTGTCGCACTTATGTACGAATCCTGATTTTTCTTTCCGGGAAAGCTTTCGAGAATGCATCTTGAAGGATGTTATGGAGCATAGCAGATTGATTATTTAAATTTAATGTTTCATCAACCAAAAATTTTCATGAGATATTGTTAATATTATTAAACAATAAATTACGCCCCTTTTGAGTCTTATGTATTTTAATTATTTCCTGTGTTCATTTATTTATTGGCGATTCTGTGCGCACTGTAATAGATTGGCTTGGCCCAAATGATGGGATAGTTTTGTATCAATAATAACTGTTTTGAAATCATCTTTAGAAACATTTATAAAAATATTATCAGTTTTGATATCTTGTTGGTTTGAAAATAGTACGTGCAAAGTTATATGAAGTAACCAAATCGCATAATCTAATAAATAGAAAGTCATCACAGTTAGGTATGTAAAACGAGTTTTAAAAATGTTCGCAGGCCTTTATTTTTATCAATTTAAGCTAAATTTATAGCGAAGTTATGTATAAATTAAGTCGAACTGTATTATCTTAGACATGGTCCACAAAAAAAAACGTCTCGTAAAATACACATCTGATCACTATCATATTCGTTCATATTAATTCATGCAAATCTGGAATTGTATTTCCACGGTATCCTTTATTTGGCAAGATTTACATGATAATAGTAAAAATTAATTTTGTTGTTAATGAATTAATATATTCCAGCCAGTAAGTGTGTACTAAAGTACGGTTTTATAATCTTACTATTGAAAGTGCCATAACTGGTTATTAATAATAAAAACTGTTCGAATTTATTGACTTATTATTAACCCATAAATTAATCAGACGTTTAATAAAAAAGATAATCGCAATAAAACTAACACTTGTTGGACTTGTAATTAAAAAAATTAATGTTTGTGAACTACATCACACGTAATTATTCTTTTCATTGTGTTAATATTAGTGGCTATTTTTCAAATAAAAAAACGTAATTTCTTCGACTGGTACAAACTGTTCACCAATTATAGAACAAGTTTGATTTTTTTCGATCTACAGTAATGACCATATTAACAGGCATTTAAAAATTGAGTACTAAACATTATTTTTAAATTTGTACCAGCCAGTTTTAAGAGATTTTCTAATCAAACTTGTCAATGTGTACTAATGTAGTGTGTTATGTCGCTTCATAGAATAAAGGAGGGGGCACGTAACTTGACCAATTGACCAAATGTCTTCATTGCCCGAAAGCTCAAAGCTCAACAGTTTTTGATATACAGGGTCTGCAATATCACTATTTGATACTTTCAATATATCATAAAATGGACATTTTTGCCAATATTAACGCAAAACTTAGTGGAATGTTATTTTTTTGTGCTACTGGTTACAACCTTTTCTTTACTTTCATTATTTTTGTACATACACCTGATATACAGGGTGAGACCAAATATATGTATCTGAAAAGAATTATACGGTGGTATTGTTTTGATATTTTGGTGAATGGAAGTTAACACATATATATGTCCATTTAAATTATTATTGCAAGTTAAGTCCCTAGACGTCCGTTATACAGAGTGTTTCATTTCTTTAATAGATTTAATTGAGTATTATTATACTTCCTAGTTAATCTTCTGATAACTTAATTGAAATGTCTGTATTAAAATAAACTATTTGCTAACCGTATATACCTACATAATAGTCACTGATACTGGGTGTCCAAGTACAAAGGACCCTAGCGATATCTTAAACTTCATATAGGTACGGAAAAAACCGTTAACATAGAAAATCCCTTGCAATTGGATGTCGTTGCGAAATACAAGCTTTTGGAGATTGACAGATAGAAAGGTTAGATGTGCTTCATTTATTATGCTCACTATTTTCTAATAAAGTTATATTTAGTATTTACTTATTCGTTTAAACCAAAACCGTAATGTGGTATTGCGCTTTTTCTTCTGCTTTTATTCGTACAACTAGATTTTTTTCTGATTTTGCACTTTTCTTTCCGTTGTTCATACTACAATTATTATGTTTTTCTATTCCCAAACTTATAAAATAACAACAATATAGTAGGTGGCTATGAAACGTAAAAAAATTAATCCACTAATTAAGTGGATTAAGTTGATGCTTAGTTGCAAATCTACTTTTTGAATTAAAATCGTTGAAGAGTTTATGTGAAAAATGAATCGAATTCCACGTTTTGCTTGTGAAAATGCTTTAGTTACTAGGGTTATGGTGAAAAGTGGTGAGGTAAATGCAAGAAAGCAGGAAATTGTGATTGCACGTCGCCGCGAAGCAAATCTACCAGAGCGGGTCATAATAGAAGAAACTCGAATCTGCAATGTCTGCAATATTTCTATTGTAAGGGAAATTCAAGCAATAGACAATAATCCAAATTGTTTGCGATTAAATGTGCTACAAAGGTCAACTCACTTATGCTGCATTTGTAACGATGGGTGATATACATAAAATATCCATGAAAGGTAGAATTAATATTTTTGTTGAGCGAGATATATACGTGCCAGAAAATACGTACTGCTGTAATATTCATTTGGATGAGAATGGTAATCTGTTTGAGTTTCTACTTCCTGGATTACGATATGTAAATCGGCCATTATTAGCAGGTAATGAGATTTATATTTTTTTACAAGCATTACGTAAGGAAATTAAGAAAAAAGCTACCACGCGGCTTACGAAGACGAAAATAACTTCACAGATTGTCAATTTAAAGCAGTTTCTCCTATAACCAAAGATCAATTTAATAATCTTTTCAACTTTTGTGACCCCGTTAGAATAGGAAATTCTTTGAGATATGTAAGTAAAAAAGATCTCTTAGCATTCCTGTGCAAGTTACGACAAGGTCTTAGTGATAGTTTTTTAGCGGTTATTTTTAATTATTCCACAAGACAACAAGCCAGTTTAGCTATATCTCTAGTTAAACAATCTCTTTCTGCAAGATTTGTACCACAAAATATTGGATTTACTGCTATAACAAGAGACAGCTACATCGAAAATCATGTAACTCCTTTTGCAAATCGTCTATATAATCAAAACCTGGATCGGCTTCAAGTTATAGTGTATAATGACTGTATTTATCTAGAAATAGAGAAAAGTTCTTGTTTTAAAGTGTTGCGACAGTCCTACTGTACTTATTACAAGCCATCTATGCTTGTTGCCTCGAGCGGATTTATTCTAGACATTCAAGGGCCATATTTCTCAAAATCTGAAAACAACGATGCTAACATACTTATATGTGAATTTAATAGAGATGTGAATGGAATGCGTGAATGGTTTAATAAAGGAGATATTTTCATTCTCGACGGCGGGTACTTGGATGCTATTCCAGCTTTAAATAGATTAGGTATTAATTTTAAAATGCCAGCCTTTTTGCCCAGAGGTCAGCTACAGTTATCCACAGAAGAGGCTAATGATAGTCGTCTCGTTACGAAAACCAGGTGGATCGTAGAAGCACGCAATGGGCACTTAAAATCAATTTTTAAATTTTTTAGCTTTAAGATAAAACACCCCACATTTGTAATATTGCTGATTTTCTTAAAATTGCTGGAGCAATTATAAATAAATATTTTCCACCCATTTTAATGCAAGATGCTACTATTGAGCTAGCTGAAAATATTCTTCAAAAAGTTCAAGAGCCAAATGTTGTTCAAGCCAGGGTTGAGGAGGAAAACTTACGCGCTAGAAGGGGCAGATGGGTTGATTTAAATGAAATTATCGTTCCCTCATTCCCACGTTTGTCACATTACTATCTTAAAGAGTTAACTGTAGGTATTTTTCAATTAAAGCTTCTTATATACAAGACAATGAAATAGAGGACCGCCAGGTTCAATATCAATTTGATGAAAACTACGAACCCGGTTTTATACGGGTAAGGATATATTCTCGCCTCAGAAATGCTACTCGTTACCAGTTGTGGATTGCATTTGTGCCGAATAATGAGGAAGAAGAACCTAACCCAATATTAGGTACTTACTGCACCTGCAAGACTGGTGCCAAAACTGTAGGTACTTGTTCTCATGTGGCAGCTGTACTATGGTTTTTAGGATACGTTAGGTATCAAGAGCTAATCAAATATCCTTCTACAAATGTTTTAAATCATATACTAAATGCAAATAATGTGGAGGTGATAGACATTTAACATTTGATTATGCAACTTTTTGATTTCTATGACAATGGTTATATCAAGACCAAAATTTTTTTACTGTTTTCTGTCTCATCAGTTCAGTTAACTGATATCTTATTAAGCTTAGATATGTTTAATATATTAAAATACGTTCATTAACGTTTCTACATAAACATTTCTTATTTCCAATGACTGTACAAAGCGGTAGTGATGATGAAGGTAAACCTGCGAAACCGGTCTGTCGATGGTGTGAACAGTGAAGACGCTAGTATCTTAAAGAATTTTCTTTTCTTAGTTTTGCAAATTAAAGATGAACTTCGACAAGCCCCTTCTTTATCAGAAGAATCTACTGAAAACTTTATTAGAAAATAGTGAGCATAATAAATGAAGCAAATCTAACCTTTCTATCTGTCAATCTCCAAAAGCTTCGTATTTCGCAACGACATCCAATTGCAAGGGATTTTTCATGTTAACGGTTTTTCCGGTACCTATATGAAGTTAAAGATATCGCTTTGGTCCTTTGTACGTGGACACCCAGTATCAGTATAAACACATCGTGACTATTATGTAGGTATATACAGTTAGCAAATAGTTTATTTTAATATAGACATTTCAATTAAGTTATCAGAAAATTAACTAGGAAATATAATAATACTCAATTAAATCCATTAAAGAAATGAAACACTCTGTATAACGGACGTCTAGGGGACTTAACTTGCAATAATAATTTAAATGGAAATATATATATATATATGTTAACTTCCATTCACCAAAATATCAAAACAATACCACCGTACAGTTCTTTTCACATACATATATTTGGTCTCACCCTGTATATCAGGTGTATGTACAAAAATAATGAAAGTAAAGAAAAGGTTGTAACCAGTAGCACAAAAAAAATAACATTCCACTAAGTTTTGCGTTAATATTGGCAAAAATGTCCATTTTATGATACATTGAAAGTATCAAATAGTGATATTGCAGATCAAAAACTGTTGAGCTTTGAGCTTTCGGACAATGAAGACATTTGATCAATTGGTCAAGTTCTAGAACATATCAAAATTTGGTTAAATTCTGACCGAAAGGTATTTTACATTTAAAACGTGCCCCCTCCTTTATTAGAGAATTTTCTGTATTGGACGATTCTTGTGAATTACCATTTACTGAGGACAATAACTGTAATTGTCATGGAGACGATCAAATTTATATAAAAGGTAAACAAAGAAAATACAGGATTTAATTACCCAAAAGATAAGTATTTTAATTAGATTTCACCATTATGCTTCCAATAAAAAAAGTTAAAATCACTACAAATTAGTTTTTTTTATTGTATTAAACAAAACGTATGTATAAAAAATTAGTTTGCTTATAATCTTGTTATACCAATGTAGGAACAATAGATTTACGCTGTATTAAGTGTGAAAGGAAACTTTAAGTAATTGCCTTGTAGCTGAAGTGCAACACCATGTACTTACAGACTAAATTGCTTCTCGCTTGTTGAAAATTTCAAAGCAATATTTTATAAAACCTTTATGTGGTGAAACACGAATTTCTATTGATTTATTGAGAAAATGGCTCTAAAAACATATTTTTTATACATAAGCAATTTGCAAGAGCCGCTTCATTTTACGTTCTCATAAATTCAAAGTTATTATTTCAAAGCTCATATTAAAGGAATAAAAATAATTTATAGTTATCACAAGTATAAAAACGATTCTGTAATTCAAGTTTAAAAAACATTAACATTTTATAGAGTAGTAAACCTGTAAGTGTATCATTATGATTCGACAAGATTATCGTACGCTAGATAAAGATAGCAAGTCAATTTAACGTTCCATTACAAAATTCTAAACTATTCTATATCTAATCTGTCTATGAAAGTACTAAAAAAATGAGATATATGCCCTTAGTTAATAAAAGTCTTAAAAATTTTATGAGGAGTAAAAATACGATTTTTGATGTCTTATTTTGATTGCTGTCGTTTATTTTCCTAAGATTCTTGCGCATATTAATAATTTTAATGAAGAATAAAGCAGAAGGTTCTTTAAATGTAAGATAAGTGTCACGCAAGATTCAAAAGGCGAAGGAATTAGCACGAGCTATGTCCGGCTTGGATCAGAACTAAGTTGACATTAATCAGATTTGCCCTTCACCATCAGATACATTACCTTCTCTTCAGAAATTATGTTAGAAACTTACTTTTGTCTAAGACAATATTTAAGACCGGCTCTTAATTACCTCAATTGCGGATGCATTTGAAAGTTTTGAACCAATATATTTAATTTTAAAGATCTACATAAAAAATTCTATTACTTTCACTATATCAATATTACCTAAAGACCTATCCATATATAATAATAAATAAAATTGATATTGAACAAAAAATATTAATGATTAGTAGGTATTTTCAAAACCAATTAAAATTGTAACGGGTTGAAAGCAATATAATTTAAGATCTAATTTACCACAAAATTATAAGCATCACAACAGAATAATCTGCGTATTATTACTTTCACTATAAATAAAGTACTTTTAACAAGACAAATTTATGTTAATTTCATTCACTATATAGAGAATTCACTTTCATGCCAATTGTTATAAGCAACTGTACTTTCCGACAACAAATCTAATTAGATAATTTTGCGTACAGTTCTAATTTACTATTAAGTAGAATATTTCTATAAAAATTTGATTGGATAATTAACTTTTAGCATGCACTCATCCACTGTCGCACATGTTATGCATGCGCTCATTCAAATAATTTTCCTTTTAATAGGTTTTTGTTCGAAATAAATTGCTAATGAGCTAAACCGTAATTACTTATTTCTATTTATAATATAGAAAAACTTTATTGTGATTTTAGGAAATTTTCTAAATTCATTTAAATTGATCGCTCAAGAAATATTTCTTGTTACATGCTTTTTTGGTGCGTGTGAACTACAATATGCAAACATTTACATAACACACACTGTTTTTAGTATATACATTCCGTAGTTGTCTAATTAACATGAATATAATTAGCATATATTTGTTTGGTAAATTATCTAAAAATAAACAAGAATACCGGGTGTAAATCAAATGGGGGCTACCCCCGTAACTTTTGAACAGGTCGTTAGATTTTATTCAAATTTTGATGGGTTATATTAGTACCAGTTTGGGATTTTTTAAATAAAAAAACAATATTGCTGACTTCCGGTTTCACCGGAAATGACGCAAAATCTGAAAATTTAAATGGAACACATTTGGATTCTAGGGTTTCAAATACATATCGTTCATCTGTCAAACGTCAACTCAGGCGCCATTTTAATTTTATTTTTTTAAATATTTTTTTAATTTTAGATGACGTGTTCTAAATTATAGATAATTGATGTACAGGATGGTTCAATTTCGATGTTTTCTTATGGGAAATACCATTTCTATTACAAATAGACAAAAAGTAATATGTGCTCGACTTTGGTGTTAATTGAGATCCAATAGTCATAATTAAGATATCTCTGACCGTTAATGCGCAATTAGCCACAATTGAAAAAAATGGCGATTTTGAAAAACTTGAATAACTTTTTTATTTATAAATGTATCGACAAACTGTAAAAACATTCTTAATGCACTTTTTTAAGTAGATTCCGTTAGTGCATTCACATTTTTAATACCTCGTTAATTTAAAAAGATATGATATAAAGTTGTATTTTTTATATGCAAACCATAGTTGGCTATGACATTTTTAAATGACATTTTTTTTGTACTTTTCAAAAATATATAACACTTCTATGCTATTTTAATAATGAATAGATTTTTTAAGTTTTTCTTATTTACGTTTTATATTAAGAATACACAGTAGCCTGAGATTTATTTAATTAAAAATAAATGATACCACTATGTCAAATAATAAATTAAAAATAAGAAGTGTGCAACAAAGTGATCTTAGAATTTAGTTATTAAATTTGCGTAATTATACAAATACAAACAAATTTTGCATGTTAAAGTGTTTTATATCTTCCGAAAGTGATAAGAATGTGGCATCGAAAATTATATTTACAAAATTTTCCTGAAAGGCAGCAACCAAATAAAAATATTTTTGAACGGTACAATTAACAGAAATTAAAATTTTTGCTAGCTCAAAACAATATCTTAATTGAAGTCGGTTCATTTAAAAATCCCAGGCCAAAAACTTACTTTAAACGCAATTCTGAAGAAAATTCAATGGTCGTCTTAGGACAAGTCGAAGCAGAGCCAACAACTTCATCTGACAAATGGTTAATCTAGGCGTGTCTCGAAGCAAAGCCCTTCGAATTGTAAAGAAACACAAATACCATTGCTATAGATTTCGAGAAGAACATTGTTTGACTGTAGACGAGAAAAGGCGGCGTACTGAGTTTTGTAACTAATATATAATTCAGTACCAAAATATACTCTATTGCATTGTCAGACGAGGCGCATATCAGTAGTGATGGTATTTTTAATAATCACAATTTACCTTACTGGGCAGATACTAACGCTCATGTCAGTGTTGTCCGCTGGAGGCAAGGGAAATTTGGAATAAATGTGTGGTGCTGCATTGAACAGACGTTTTTATTATCACATATATGAAGGAACATTAAACTCAATGAAATATCTCGATATTCTACGAATTCATTTGGAGGGATTTCCTTTAGCACAATATTGCAATGTCATATTTCAGCAAGTCGGAGCTCCCGCACATAATTCCCGTGTAGTTAGTGACTACTTAAATTTTCCTAATAGTTGGATGGGAACGACAGCACCAATTTTGTGGACTGCTCGTTCACCCAAAACATATACAAAAGAACTAATACCGTGAATGAGTTAAAAAAAAAGTGTTCGTGTGGCTTTTTACACAACTAACACCATTATCTATATATAACTCTATAAATTCAATTAGAAGACGATGCGAAGTCTTGTGTTCATATTTTTGTTTCTTTATAGAATTAGATGTTTACATACGTATAAAAATTGATTTGCTGTTAGCTTTTCATAATTTCTGATGATGTTATATTGTTTATTTTCATTTCATTTCAATTTGCATTTGAGGTTTTTTGATAATTTTGTATTCAATCTTTAGATTTTATAATTTGTTACCATTCCACAAAAACATTACAATTAAACTTATTTGAATTATAAAATGTCTCTAAAATATTTTACTGGAAGTGAAATTTCTTTTTTGAGGAGAATATCTTCATTCAATTTCATATCTGGTTTTCTAAGCCAACTGTTATCCTTAATAAATATACCAATTAAGAAAAACTTAAAAAATCAATTAATTATTAAAATGGCATAGAGGTGTTATATATTTTTAAAAAGCACAAAAAAATGTCATAGCCAACTATGGTTTCCACATAAAAAAATACTACTTTGTGTCATATCTTTTTCAATTAAGGAGGTATTAAAAATATGAATGCACTAACGGAAAAAAAGTGTCTTAAGAATGTGTTTACAGTTTGTCGTTACATTTAGAAATAAAAAAGTTATTCAAATTTTTCAAAATCGCCATTTTTCAATTTTAGCTAATTGCGCAATAACGGTCACAGATATATTGATTATGGCTATTGGATCTTAATTAACAGCAAAATCGAGCACAAAGACCCCATATTACTTTTTGTCTATCTGTAATAGAAAGGGTACTTCCCATAAAAAAACATCGATAATGAACCACCCTGTACAATAGGTATTTGTGTATTAAGAGCGGAAAATGCTCCTTTGTCGCTTGAGATAAAAAACTGCCACGCGACGCCTTGGCAACTTATCGAAAGCGGCAAAAAGCTCGAATTACACACAAGATTTGTTTCTACAATCACACGATACTAAAGATATACAGGGTGTGTCGCGAAGAGCTTTGATTAAAAGTAATGGCGGATACAGTTATGTTACAAAATCTGAAATTACGAAGCTGTAGGTTTTGTATGACGCTGAGTTCAATTATAATATTGTCCTGAATATGGCACTTCCGGTTATATCGGAAGTAGACGTCAACTTTGTTATTTTAAATGGAACCTGATATTTTTTATTTTATTTTCGAATTCTACATGAAATTCTAGATAAAATTTGTGCACAATGTCCTATACCAAAAATGAAGTATTTTCGAGATATTTCGATTTTTTTTTAAATTTTGAAAAAATCCTAGTCCACATTGAATAACGATATCTCCATTAATAACGAAGTTAGTGACCTGAAATTGTAACCAATAAACAACGAGCGCTTGCCCGTTAACTCCATATATCCATCTCATTGATATTTCATACAGGATGTTTTAAACTTAGCCGCCAACATGCACAATTTAAATCATTTATAAGTTGCTTACCTTAAATAGAACACCCAGTATTTTATTACATTTTCCGCTGTATTTTTTTAAGCCAATTCGGTATTCCTATACCTAAATCCAACCACTCTTGAGATATTTCATTATCTTAGTTAAAACATAACAACTCTTAATTATTTCAACATTAGTAAGGGGTAGGCCATGATTTTCATTATTTAAGGTGATATTTTGTTATTTTTTCATAAGTTATTAATTCTGAAAAGTAACCAATAGCCTGAAAGGATTATTAATTGTGGATATCATTAAAAACGTTGACTTGGTGTTTTGTATTAATTTAATTAGATAACTTACAAACAAAAATAACTAGATGTAATATTAAACAAATAAAGTTTTATAATAAGTGTTCAAAATTAGCACCATCTACTTCTAAACATTTATGAATCCTTTTCATTAAGTTATGTCTTGTAATTCTGTAAATATGGTCGGGTTGTAATTTCAGATTTTTAACATAAGTGTATCCGCCATTACTTTTAATTAAAACTCTTTGCGCCACACCGTGTATAGTTATTATAGTGAATGCACTAACGGATTCTACTTAGAAAAGTGCCTTAATAATGTTTTTACGGTTTGTCGATACATTTAGAAAAAAAGTTATTCAAGTATTTCAAAATTTTCAATTTTGGCTAATTGCGTAATAACAGTCAGAGATATATTGATTATAACTATTGGATCTTAATTAACACCAAAATCGGGCACAAGGACCACATATTATTTTTTATCTATTTGTAATAGAAATGGTACTTCCCATAAGAAAACATCGAAAATGAATCACCCTGTACAATTACCTCCACAATATTATTTTTCCTAATAATTAATTTTTGTGAAATTTGTAACCGCAATTTAAAAATTACGGTTTTTGAATTAAAAGTCACTGTTCCCAATAGCAACATACATGGGCCACCCTGTATATTAAATAGCTCTTTCAAGTACTAGTGAAACGACGTGCATGGTAATTTCCTTAGTTCCTAAATAAAGCAATATTTTTTAATTTTCTAATTTTTATTAACACAACATGCTCCTGAAGCCGACTCTGTCAAAGTAAAGTGGGGTTTGAGTTGACATTTGGCAGATGAACTGTATGTATTTGAAGCCTTAGAATCCAAACATGTAAAAATATATAGGTTGTTCCATTTAAATTTTCAGCTTATGTGTCATTCCCGGTGAAACCGCAAGTCGGCCATATTGTTTTTATATGTAAAAAAAAAACAAATTGGCTCTAATATAACCCTTCAAAACTTGAACAAAATCTAACTACCCGTTCAAAAGTTATTTGATTTGATTTACACCCGGTATCTTATTAAATCTAAAAAAATCTGGTGTCTCCACTCAACGTTCCCGTATCGTACATATAGGGTAAGTCCGGGAAAGACACACCTTTTTTCAAATTAAGTTAGCAGTAAAGAGATATGCAGCTCCAAATTCACTTATATACATTGTTTTAAGGTTCATTATCTTAGAGTTTCGTAATCATAGACCTATCATGTTACAAGAGGTTCCTTTGGGAACGCAATTTTGACGGAGGATGCAATTCATTTTTCCGATTTAGTGCCGAGAGGCTATCGTTTTTCGCGCTTATGTTAATTTAAAGTAACGAAGCTGTGTAATTGGTTAATTAAGATTCAAGGGGATTAAAATCCAATGTGGTGAATACTGAATGATGTAGTGGAAGACTCACGTTTGCGGTTTTGCAATATACTCGAAAGGAGTTGGAAATAGTTACATATCGAACCGAGGGTGTATCGAACATTACCGTAGGAATATTTTCCGCTTCCATTTGCATGGGATATTTTAAAGTTTCAACACATCCTGAGTTATCTTATCGTTGTGTTTCGTTTTGTCAATAGTGACAATTTTCGGTCATAGAAGTAATTGGTTTTATGCGTTTTTTGACGTGTTGAACCTTTGTTATGTTGCTCTGTTTCATGGCATCTTGTTTATGTGGATTATTTTTAACCCGTTTCTGGTTAAACAATAGGTTTCGCATTCGCGTACACTGCTAACTTTGAACAAATAATATAAACTGCTGTAAATAAAATTCTACAGAGAAGTTTCGTGTAAATATGGTTTCGTTTTAATAGATGTATACTTAGCGTCCAGGAGCGCTTTAACGTAGTTTGTTTTATGAAAGTCAAGTTCGATTTGACTTTGACAGAGTTGGCCTAAGATAAATTTAAGAATTAAGAAGTTATTGGTTTCCATCAATCACCTACCGAGAGAAGCTTCTCCTATATCGGTGTGAGTAAGAAAAGGAAGCTCGATTGACCATTTGTGTTGTATGAAGGTAATTACATTTTTTTTCTGAATTTATATGTGTTGGTGATTTTAATAACATGTTTGTTTGTACTCAGTTAGACGAATGAATATGCCTTTTGGTTTAAGTTTAATTAAGTAACGTGTAGATATCAATTCAATATATAAAGCATATTCACTCGTAAACTGTTTCGGACTGTGCGTTGATTGTTTCATTCTGTTAATGTTATATAAAATGATGTACTGCCAGATTTGTAAAATTTAGATGTTCGACGTTTTCTTTATCCTTTTGATATTAATTAAGAATTTAGGATCTAAAATTGACAAATTGGGGCTTGTTGGCATCCTGCAGGATTCAGGCTATAGAAATTTTACTTAAGAGTTACATTTCATGTGCTTACATATTTCGCTGACTGTTTATCTTTCCATGATTATGATTATTCTGAATATGGGTGTACAGTGTTTATAACTTGAGCGTTTCTTTTTAAGTGAACATATTTTGTAATACTCATCTTTAGAAGTTTAGTTATCTTGGATTACATTCAAAATTTATGAGTAATTTATTTGTTTGTGGTAACTGTTAATTTGCACAACTTTGCGGTGGCATTTCTTTGAAGTGTTTTATTATTTGCGGAAAGCTTTAACGTTATGACGAATGAGAATTTCTCGATTTGAGCGTTTTCTATTTTGATTTTGGTAATAAGTCACTTTAAAAGTGATTTTAGATTATAAAGTAACGTAATTATGAGGTAAGTCGGTCGTTGACCGATCAGCTGTTTGTTTTTGCATACGATAGTATTGCGAGTAGTCGCAATTTATTAAAGGTTTTTTTATAGGAATCATCTGATTAGTTGTGGATTACCTAGATTTGCCAAAAGGTAAGTAGTTTGTTTATTTGTTTGACAATGAGTTGTGTATTTGCGAATTTAGGAATTACAACCCCTATTTTGTCGTTTAGTACATTTTAGTATTTTAAAATTTTCGATCGCGTTTAGTTTTGTTGTGACGTATTTTTTGTTTTAAATTTAATAATTAATTACTGTATCGAGAGAATTTTAGTAGAGGTGCGGGTTTTATTTTCAGTGAACATTATCGATTCCTGTTAGGCCATTATTAAGATATAGTTCATGACGTTTTCTCGCCATAAATATATTTAACAGGTAGCGCCTTTTAGACATTTTCTACTCAATTTTTTGACGTTTTTGGAGTTGAGTGCCCTTTTGAAGCATTAAGTAGGAACCCCGCCCACACCACTGAGCTATGCCGTGTGCGCACATTGACTTTACGGGCTTTATGGTCTAATGAGAATTTGGCTTGTAACACTACATCCTTCATGAATCAAATATTTACATCTCAAGCACTGAATCCAATCGTCGTTCTTTTTTTGTTGATTCATACTCTTCACCACAACCAACACACCCACTATTTCCTGCTTCATTTTCTAATTCAGAACTGTCATGCAGAGTAACATCGGACAGACCATCAGAATCGCTAGATTTGTCATCTTCAAGGCAGAATATTTAAAATATTAAGGATCTAGTTACTCTTTACTAAAATTGTATTCCGTAGTTGGCTTTATACGTTAGACAACCTGTTATATTCATAGCAGGCTTATGTTTTCCTTTTCAATTTTCATATTTCATAGAATTATTTCATCTTAAACATTTCTAAAAGATGTTATGATATTATCATAAACGAAAAATAGAAAATACTATATTATACCCTCCCTGGAAGAAGTAACATTTCAAGTGCGCAAAAATATGTAATTTGTACCGTTGAGATCCCATCTTCTCAGTAATGCATATACCATCATTTTCAATTAAGCTAAATTATGAAATATATTGATAGTAATTCTACACTTTGTGTTTTAGAATTTCTTTGGGAATATCTTCTGTTTGTGTATCATTTCTGTAAAGTATTAGTACCTACGCAACAACAAAGTATCCGCCTTTGTATTATATTGGATTACATCAAAATAAGACTATAATCAATATCAACAATAAATTATTCATTTTTCGTTGACCGCAGTCAATTAATCTTTTATGTTGGTAGATCGATTGAACATTGCAAAATGTCAATTGTTCGTAGTCAAGAGGAATTCATTTCTATAGAAATTGCAGAAAAAATATTTTTCTCTAACCACCTAAATAAAACACTAGATTTTCATATTATTGCGTAAAAAAAGAATCATGGTAAGTGTATAAAAAAGTAACTTATTTTTTGTACCAATAAAAAAATTACTTGACCTTGAGCAATAACCATCATTAATATCTTTGTTTTTGCTTAATGTAAGGGTTATATTTTGAATAAATCAATGTTTATACAGAATTTTTTTATTTTGTAGTTCACAAAATTCTTAAGTATTTGTGGTAAACTAAAAATTCATTGGTAAAACGAGTTTAAGTTATTTGTGTAATTTTCAGTTCATCAATCTTTGTCATACAGTTTATATGTTCATTAAATAAACTTTTTTCTCTGTTGTGCTCGTTGCTCATGAACAAAGTATTGTTTTAATAAAAACAGACATGTGCTTCATTTTAGATATGTTATTCTTATGATAGTTTTTGATACGAAAATAAATAAGCCTTAAAAATTAGTTTAAGCATCTTATGTACATATTCATGTAGGAAACAAAAGTTAACTTTTAATATAGCCTTAATCCTCATATTTGACAAATGGTGAAGCGTCATTATTTAATTAATATAGTCTACATTGAATTAGATATATTTTCTATTAGACTGTACGTTAATCCAAACAAAGTATTATATAAAGCAAGGACTGGTTAATAAAAAAATCAATTCAGTCAGGGGGAAGAGTGTATGAAATATTTATTACACAGTTGAAAATAATCCACACGTATACGTGTTTATGATTTTAAATCTATTATGTGTTTGGTACAAAAGCGTAGAAACGCCATTATACATTTTTTGTACGATTATAATCTGTGAATTTCAAAATTCACAGTTAGCAACTGTAAATATCTCGTGAAAACGTAAGGTTGTCCCTACAGCTGTGAGAATATCGTTCATACAACAAGTAAACACAATGAATTGGATTATGTATGAACACAGTCACAGTATTTTTATATACAATATCTCTTAAATAAAAATTACTTAAAAATGCATATTAGATATGGGGTTTTGCACATTGTGTATGGTGTGCATTCGTATTGGGCATTGTATATTGCGTATTGTATCCTACGTATTACATAATGCGTATTGCGCATTATGCCTTACTTATTACTTATGGCGCATAGCGTTTTGCGTCTTGTACGTTACGAGTAGTGCATTGCGTAATGCACATAGTACATTACGCGTATTGCACATTGTGCATTGCGCATGACACATTGGGTATTGCTCCTAGCATATTACGCATTTTGTATTGCATATGGCGCATAGCGCATTTTTTAGTGAATAATGCGCATTGTGCATTGCATTTCGTGTATTGAGCGTTATTAATTACGTATTTCGTATTGTTTTCTACTTATTGCGTTTTGTGTATTGGATATTTCGAGTTGCATACCGCGTATTGAGTATTATGCATGGCGTATTACACATTTGGTTATGCACATTGCGTGTCATGCGGTTTGTACTACGTATTACGCATTGCGTGTTGTTATTTCGTATGCATGTTGCTTATTGCTCATGTTTTTTTTGAGACAGTTGCTAACTGTGAATTTACAGTTATAACCGTGAATTTTAAAATTAACAGTTACTAATTGTGAATTCACAGCCGCTAACTGTAAATTTATAGTCAATAATTGTTAGTTTTAACATTTTATTTCTAATTGTGAATTTCAATATGTGTAATTGTAAATCTAAATTTACCATTAGTATTTGTCAATCATAAAAACATTGTATTGTGGCGCTTTTATGCTTGTGTAATATAAATAAGTCAAAAATAGCCGTATCACGCCATATTAACTCAGTTTCCATATATTCATTGTTAACGTTACATCATACAAGCAGAGGAAAGTTATGTGTTACCCCGTAAACAAGCAGTTCCAAAAATTAAAAATCGCTTATGAGACGCGATTTCTAATAAAGAGGGTAACAATAATAATAATATTATACATAACCAAGATAGGAACGATAATGATAACTTGTGCCAAAGATTATTGTTTGAAATGCTGCATCAAACCTTTAGTTTATCAGATGTTGTTATTAACAGATATTTAAAATAATTGAAAAATGTACTTATAATTCCGATATAATATTCAAACCCTAAATGAGGAGCTTAATAATACTCAAAACTTTCACCACAAAGTTTTATTATTAAATTAAGAGGTGACTAGTTTGGACAAGACTGCTATCTTGAGACCTTAAAAAATTTAAACAATAAAGTTTGGAAATAGAGGGTCCTACACCCAAAAGGGGTAAATTAACCAAGAAAAGTGAATGAAAAGAGAGGTTTATTCAATCTGGCACAGGTTCAACCGATTAAAGCAGACGTGATAAGAACCATTATGAAAACCTAAACAGAGTAGTCATAGGAAAAAACTAAATGTAAGTGATGAATAACGTCGGAATGTAAAATTTACACGCTTCTAAGAGCGGAGCTGGCCAAAAACATATTACTAACTGAGTAAGTAATAGGACAAAATGTGCAAAAAATACTTTACCTAAGGTACCCATCAAAGAGCTACTTGCAACGTTATACAAATATGAGAGGTATACTGCTTCTATCTAAACAAGGGTAGCTGTTTGTTTGCTTTTATTGATTCGAACCCCTAGTAGAGAAGGAAACTACCTCTCATATTTGTATAACGTTGCAACTAATTCTTTGATACAACCTTAGGTAATAGGTTGCTTGTACATTTTATTCCAGTATTTACTCCATTAGTAACATGATTTTTTTAATTTGTTAAGGGGTATTTTTAACATGACGTTGTTGTTGGAACTAGTCGCCTGCTAATTTAATATTAAAACATTGTAGTTTTGGAAATAGTATTGCATTAAGTCTGGAGCAGCAACACGTACGTGTTCAATCTGCAGCATTAGCGACAAGTAGGGCTGTCTTCACTAAAAGGGCAAACGGTTACATTTGGACATTTGACCTTATGTGTGTCGTCTAATACTGCTAAAAAATTGAGATATGACGTTTGAAGTTGCCCTATAGAAAACGTGCATGGTCACACAAATGAATACGTTTTGTTCTAAGCGTAAACGCTGAGGAAAAAAATTTCTATCGTTGCCAACGTATAGAGGATTTCGGCCATTTTTTCGAAAAATAAAGGCATTTGGTAACACTGTTCTACCATCCTATACCTTTTTTCAAATTGAAATGAAATAGACCATATGTATAATGGCGGCTTGGTTATTTACTAAAAAATGGATAAGCCTGGAAGTAAAGCGTTCCGTTTTTTACATTTCCGTATACTGTAGGAATTTCGACCTCGAGAGTTTTTGAGGGCACTGAATCCATTTTGGCTATTTTTGGAATGTAGTCTGTGTGTGCGCGTGTCCGTATGGGTTTGTGCGTGTGTGTGTGTAAACACGATAGCGGTTGAACTGGAGCGATGAAATTTAGCATACGGCTATTATAAGAAAATAGTAGATCTGTATCAATTTTTTAAATTAGTCGTAAAAATAGAGCTATCAAGTTTTTACACGCATGAAAGGTACTGAGAAACTATGATATGGAAGTTCAAGTTGATTGGGACACTAGAAATGGTATTTAAATAAAAAACTGTTTTTACATAAATTGAGACTTTTAACCAATATTATCGACTGCGAGCTCCAGTATCAATAAAAATAGTGAAAAACGTATATATTTATATATACAGTGTGTCCCAAAAGTTTGGAAACGCTAAATTATCTCAGTTATTTGTAAAGTCGCATAGATGAAGATTGGGGAGTTTACATTAGCAATCATATTCTATCCAACAAACATATTTACAGTGATGCAGTGTTGCCGCTTCTACTAAAAATCAAAAGCAACTTTGATAATTCAAACGGAACACCATGTATATTATTCAATTTTTAATGCTCGGAAATCCTATCTTAGTTTTTTGTAAGCTATCGATTGACAAATACAAAAACATCTAATCTTCTAACAAGGAACTTATTGAAAAATTGTTTAAAAAAATTACGAAACTATGTACTATGTACTAAATTAAATGTTCAAAATGTTTTCCTTGTACTTTTTGGCAAAAGGCTAGGTGGTAGTAAAATGTTTCCATAATCTTGTGAACCATATCTTCGGTAATAAGATCAGACTAAATTTGTATGCGTGGTATTAAATCGTCGAGGTTTTCCGGTTTTGTAGCGTATACTTTATTTTTTAGATGCCCCCAGAGAAAGTAATCTAATGGCGAGAGGTCGAGAGACCTCGCTGGCCACTCTATAGAAACCCTTCTGCCTATGCACCTGTTAGGAAAAGTTGTATTCAAATATTCCCGCACTATACGAGCATAGTGGGGAGGAGCTCCATCCTGTATTTGGCAATCGATAGCTTATGAAAATCTAAGATAGGAATGTGCAAAACCGTTTTTATTGATCTCTTAAGGTTTATATTTTACAGCCTGTCAGAATGTCAAAATAGTCTGTCAATTATTTCGTAAATTGTTGAAGATAGATATAGGACGTTATACATGAGATGCATTTAGATTTATTCCGGGCATTAAAACATTGAATAATATACATGGTATTCCGTTTAAATGATCAAAGTTGCCTTTAAATTTTAGTGGAAGCGGCAACACTGCATCACTGAAAATATTTTTGTTGGATAGAACATGATTGCTAATGTAAACTCCCCAATTTTCATCTATCTCACTTTACAAATAACTCAAATAGTTTAGCGTTTCCTCACTTTTGGGACATATATATATATATATATATATATATATATATATATTTAGTTTCTGGTTATCGCACTAAAAATAAACAAAAAAGGGAAGGCAAGCAGTATTTATTGGCAAAACATGGATCTACTCAAAAAGAAATCCGGGAAAGTCAAGATAAGATGACGATGTAAAAAGAAAACCTAAAGGATATGATGGTAAAAGATGAAAGAAGTTATTAATGCTGGAACTGCTGCAGGATTTGTACAGAATGCTTCTTTGCTATATGCGTCGAAGTTATTGAAAGAAGATTGCATTCATGAAATGAATAGGAATGTTTAAAAAATTGCTCACTGAAAATCTCCTAAATAATTTAGAAGCACCTTCATTAATTATAATGGATAATACGGCTTACCATTCCATGTTTGTGGAAAAACTACCAACATCGTCTTGGACGAAAGGTAACATGCTTTCAGTGTTAATAAAAATAATTAATTTAAGGTAGCTGTTTATAGGCATCTATTGGTAATTCATTATCCTCCTAAGTGTTCCTGAGTGCTTTAGCACGATAGGCCTAATTTAGCCTATTCAGGTCCACAACCATAAAAAAAAAATTATGATCCCACCTCATTCAAAATCGAGTTCTATTCGTTAATAAAATTACAACAAATAGTAAAACGATTTGAGGTAGATGAAATAATGAGTTACGGACATGACGTTCAAGATTGCCACCTTATCTTCGTGAATTCAATGCAATTAATTAATTAAACTGCTATGGGCACATGTAAAGGATACTATAACAAGCACATAGGAAGAGATGGCTGCAAAGACAAAAATGTTATTCGTATGTGGAACGAATTTTTACAACAATGTAATCAACGTATTTGGGCTAATTCTGTGCCTCATACAGAGGAGATTATAAAACAGTGGTGTAAACGTGAGGAAGTGCTAGATTTTAAAGTAGACGGAATGATTTACAAGTGATTGTGATAGTTTGGATGCAGATTAATCGTATATTATCTTTTCTTTAATCAATGCGTTATTACAGCATAATTATGTATTTCACAAATATATACCAATTAATTGCATTAAAAATTTATTTAGTCATCTGGGAGGCCACAGCATTGCTAGCTATTACAGTTACAGATATACAATGATCTTCGAAGCTCGTATTACATAACCTACAATGTTATAATAATTACTAATCACATGTAAATGTTTGACACATACCTTTGTAAAAATCAGCATTTTACATTAATCTCATTTTCAATTTTCATCCACCTGTGGGTAAAGATGGTATTTTTGAAACCATATTTCATATTGTCACCTGCAATTGTAATTAATCACCTTTGTATGTATAGTAACGTCTACACTTACCATGGCCTTTAATTTTTACGTTACGATAAACCTTTCTAATCGGTTTTAACAAAATTACAATTCAATAACTTCAAAATATTTATTTTTTAAGTTTTTCTATGAAGTTTTGTTTTGACATTGAGATTTGGATATATTACTACATTACCGCCATCTAACAGAAGATTTATTAAGTTTGATTTTTAATCATTTATTATTATGGATATAAGTTGACTCATATTTTTCATTACTAGATTATGACGTAGGTCAATTCTTTGGTGACCAAGATACTATTTTACTTTACTATTACATTATTTATATAAAACTAATATTAAGAGGGTCGTAAGTTCTGTTTTTTAGAGGAAATAAAAATGTACGTATTTTAGTTGAAATATAATTATTTATCTCATTATCTGCATGTATACTTATTCTCTTTGCCCCGATAAGTCTCTGCATATTTTAAAGTGATTTAAAAGATATACGTATTCTGCTTGTAAATAAAATACTAGAACGTTCGAACAATTAATACTTTAAAATTAAGCATTTAGGTACATTATATAGTTTAAATTAGAAATTTGGTGGTTTGATATAAAATCTATACATTATTTCCGCAAGGAATTTAATTAGAAATAAATATAAATGGTTGTGGAATTATTTAACATCAACTTAAAGCATGTTAAAATACATTAATTTTGTAAATGCAAGAGATATAAAACGAAAACGTTGAAAAGTAAATTTTCAGAACTTCCTTAAATTGCAATTAATCCATGCTTAATAAAAAATTATAAAAACGAGTTGTGTAAAGGTTTATTTTAAAAATATTTTAAGAGGCTGACTTCGTTTTCGATTTTTATACATTTTCCTGAGTACTTTATTAGTTTGCATGTTTTACAAAAAATATGGATATTTTTTTTATGAATTTGGTTCTAGAATTTCATATAAGCATCAATATTTAATTAGCTTACACGGCATATTTACAAAAACGAAAATTGCATTTGCCTATTTTTAGATCGTCTCGTCTCATTTCTGTACATGGTATGACAACAATATAATTGCTCTAATTTCGTGCGTCAGATAGTGAATAGAAAAGCTAATTTTTGGTCGTAACCTTCACAAAGTACTAACCTTGACTTTATACCAATAAGTAAACAGTAATCTAAACCGTTCTCAATTTATAGAAGCCGATACACCTGCATTACAAACATGCAATAAATCATAATTTATGACACCTAGTCAGTTACTTTAAAAACGAATCCTAACATTTCTATCCTTTTAATTTTTTCAAAAAGTATGTCCTTTTTTGCATGGGAAAGTCAAGATAGAGATATAAACTTATGAGCACGATTTTAAAACATAAGACCTCATGTAGTCAATTGTCTGTCATTGTCAACTTGTGTTGTTGTAAGTGTCCTGGACTCGTGTCCTTAGTACGTGACTGCTTCCTTTCCTTCGTGTTTGAGTGATCGCGATGGTACGTGTCGTGTCACAACAGGCGGTTAACGCACACTCGTATCTAGCATTAAATATACTACCTACGTACAAATTCAATAAATCTAAAATTATTTATTTTAATTGGACTCTTTTGTAATTAACAATATGCGAAATAAACAAAAGGTTAGAGACTAAAAATAAATTAACTGTAATAATGTGATATATGAAAGGTTATAAGTTTTTCATATTCTAGTTCTATGTTATCTTTTTCCTAGTTAATTAACCCAGTAGGTGGTGGCTGTCTTGATGAACGCCACTATTCATAAAAACATTGCTACCGCAGGGATTCCAACGTTAGACTAAGCGTGAAACTAAAACCATTCAACGGTAAATCAACAGATGAACAAAGACTAAATACTTGTACCTATATGTTTATTTTATAGACAAAAGTTATACAACAGACATCAGCTAATATTACTAACAAAAGAGAAAAACAATAACTTTGTGATTTTAATCAGCTTTAATCAGCTTCTTCTTATATTATTTAATTAAACCATTAAAATGAAGTGAAAATCCACAAATAGCAAAAACAGGCAAGTAATACGTACCTTCAGTAAATTAACTAACACGTTCAGCATTTAAATAAGCAATAAATAAGACAAACATGAGAAATATTTGTTAGAGATGTAATTATAATAATTAAGTAATTAAAATGAGAAATATAAAATGTTTTAACAAGATTGTTTTTTAATTAGTAAAGTAGAATATAATACTAAGATAAATTAAACAAGGAGAACATTTTAAAATCTGTTTGTTATAAAAATAAAATTGTTAATACATTAGAAAATTAAAGTAATAAGAGAACCTATTATTTTTGCTAGTTCAGTTATTCAGCCTATAGCAATATTAAAAAAGATTGAATATTGAAAAATAAGAAAATGGAGTTAATCTGTAGATCTTGTTGAAATGAAAATTTTCGTTTAAAAGGCTAAATGTACCTAAAGCAACAAAGTAGTTCGTACATAAAATTGATAAAATCCTTTCGTAAAGTAATAATTAAGTAAAATACTTTTACAAAACTTGTCGGCGCTTTTAACACTAATTACAATCGAATCTGTATTACTAAGCATTTTACAAGCTCAAGTATTATAAATTGTTATATAGGTGGGATAATAAAGCTGCCAATTACTTACTGTAAGTGTACACATTCATTAAGTAGCAAGTGACGAGTGATGCTATTTATCTACATTCAGTTGAGCGCCCACAGTAACTAAAATGTCATTTAACATTCAGTACTATACATATAGTAAGTACATCATAGATCAACAACAAGAGTCAAGTTTTTGTATTCGTTATACTAACGTGATTAATCATATTCAATTCCCAACTTTTTTTGAGTTCTGCGGAACAACGTACGTTGGATCATCACTCACCCAAAATTACCTTTCTCTATACTTATGAACAAATTATTTTACTTTATTGATGTTTTGAGGTTATCAATGTCAAACCTCAAGTTCATTTATTTTAACTAATAGATCTTGATCAAAATAAAAAAAATTGGTGGGCACGAGCTATAAAAGAAAATAAAAAATTAATACTACTGTAAATAAAAATCATTTCTCTTCTACTTTTTATATCATCATTAATCATAAAATTAAATGGATAATGCATATACATTTCCGGTTGAAAGTTCGATGTAACTGATCTATTGGCACGTTCATTAAATGTCAGTATAACTTGTAAAGGTTTCAAAATTAACTTAATGTACACATAACTATCTTTTTAACACTATTTATTACAGGTTAAATATTAATAAAGAAATATTCCATTTACAGTTAGATCAATTTTTCTTACCGGAGATTAAAGCAGTTTTAAAGGAAGGCGAGCTATTCTAAAAAAAAATTAGGGATTACTTTATAAAATCTGACATTTGAAAGTTGGGTCAATATATTTGAGAGAATTAATAAAATAATTTGGGATAAAAATTAATATGTTACATTAATTTTGTTACTGAGAGTTTACTGTTTGTAATGTCTTGAATATTTACGTCTTTTACTTTTCCCATATTTGTCAATTCATCCTTTCCTTGACTTAAGTATTCTTTAGTTTTTAGGTTAAGTAGTACTTATGTCGTATATAATGTTAATTTTCTAATATTTAAAAAGAGCATAATGACATGTATTGGTACAGTAATAAATACAGAATTAATTCAATTATCCTTAAATTCCAATTCTGTTAAGTACTAATTTATTTTGGAAATATTAGAACATCAACGTTCTAGTTTAGTCAGTTTCCATTTAATACTGTTCGATCGATTCTACAATTGTTCAATTTTACAATAAGTGTGCTCTCCGGAAATTCAACCGGTTTAAAGTGTAAGTATAGAAACTTTTACATGTCTAGTTAATTTAGTTGAAGGGTTATATGTTTTGTAAAAAAATTATTACTTTTCTAGTTTAGCGTATATTTTCTTGGGCGGGGACGAGTTCACTCCCGTGCTGAGCAAGTAGTTTTTTCATGGATCGAATTCTCTCCCAAGTAAATATGCATTAAACGATGATTAAAGGGTATTATTTTTCAGAAATTACAGCGTTGTTGCCAAATTGCGTCTTTTATCCTTAAAAGCACGGTGAATTAGTGGTATGAAGAGAATAGTTAAAGCCAAACAAAGTGGTGCGAACGTCATCAATGACGCATTTCCATGTCTTATGTGGATACGTTTCCGTCGCAAATATTATAATCAAATTTGTAAAAAAAACAACTTTAAAGCTAATACAATTAATATAATACTTTTGAGATAAAATAATATATGTGCACAAGCTTGTTTTTTGTTGAGTTTAGACGCCTCTCAATGTAAAACTTTGTGATAAAATTTTAATCAACAGGCCAGCAAGTAACGATGTAAACTTAGTCACTGTCAGAGATGGTGCTGTGTTGCCGTCTTTATTCATCGATTCATCGATATTTTGAGGTTACGGATGACATTATTCTGACAGGCATACTTGATTGATTTTTGTCGTTAACAATTTGTAATAGTGCGATCTGTATTTTCATTCTTCGGTTGCCAAAATGCCCAAGCAAATTGATAGTCGATGAAAAGAACTCGTGTCATCATTAGTTATTTCGAGCAAGAAATGGATAATAATGGGCCTCTGCTGTTCTTAAATGCTGTTCGAGAGGTAAAATTTGGATAATACATATAAAATAATTGTACTGTAAGAGTATTTTATTGTAGCGTGTAGCTGCGGCTCCAAACGTCAGTTTAAGAACAGTAATGAGAACCTCTCAAGCAGAGAAAACAATGAGAAGTTAAAGTCGCCAAAGAAAGATCGCTGCTATTCTAAGCGAGTTACAAACACAGCAACATTAAATACAAGCTGTATTCGTGATACTATTTATAATATGTACCAAAGAAGTAAGTAATAACGGCTAATGTACATTTTACAATTGTCTTTTATCATTAAAGTCATTAATATAATAAAAACGTTTTCCCCTGTATGGTTTTAGAACTTGGATTTAAATGGATAAAGGATAATCCACGACTTGGACTCGTGGAACTACCGAATGTGGCTTTGAAAAGAGTAGAATTCCTGATATCATATAAACAAGCTAAAGATGATGCTCCTTGATGAGACCTGGATATTTCAAAATGGAATTATCGGTCGGTTTTGACAAAATGAAAATCTAAAGAGTGCTAAAACTACCAAAAAAGATGGCAAAAGGGTCAACTACAATACAAATAAGTTTTTAACCTAAAATCAGACAAAATCCCCTTTCAGATATATTATACTTCACGCAGGGAGCGAAAGTGGATTTATTGAGGGTTGTAAAGCAATATTTTGTTCAAAACGTAAACTTGGCGATTATCATGGGAAAATGAACCAGGAAAAATTCTTGAAATGGTTCGAATATCACCTAGAGGATATTTCTCTGATTATACTGGATAATGCATCTTATCACACCGAGCTGGTAGTATAGTGGTGACACGATCTGCTTAGCATTCAGGAGGTATTGGGTTCGATTCCCATTACCGTCTGCCTTGTATGAGTTTTTTTCAGTGGGTTTTCCTCATACACATGTAGCGGCATGGTCACTGCGTATATGCACACCATGTGCGGCTAGTTAAGCGAATGCTGGGGTAGTATTTTCCCCCTCAGAACCCTAACTCCGTTCTTTTCGATCCTATCCTGACCACACCCATCCTTAATCCCACCATGCATGTACTTTTTCCTTTTATCACAGCATGTTATTGGAGAAAACGCCTACCACTGCCTGGAAAAAAAGTGGCATTAAAGAGTGGTTGACAAATAAAAACATCCCCAATACATATATCATGTTTAAAACCGAATTATTGCATATTGTCTCTCAGTAAAGACACAAATAAACAATGTTTACATTAATTATTAAACACAGCTCTTTTTTAGAAACAAACCCAAAACCATTGCATATTCAACCCTATTGAATTAATTTGGGGCATAGCAGAAAATTATAACAATAGGCGTATTGGTAGGGATGGTAACAGTTAGAATGACTGCCTGAATATGTGGCACGAAGCATTACTGGTTACTCCTGATATGTGGAAAAATTCTGTAAAACATACTGAAGAAGAAATTTTGAGGTGGTATGAGAGGGAAAGAATATTTGAGAGCCCAGAAGTCCATCATCTGGTTATAAATTTTGAAAGTGCTGTCAATGACACTAATAATGAATCAGATTTAGAAAATGAATCAGGTTTTGGCGCTTTTTAGGGAAAATTTTGAAATAACTTACCTACCTGTTAGTAAATCATATAATTATTTACTTGTTTATTTATTTACTTATCGAAAAAATGTGAAAACAGGAATATATATTTCCTGATCAATCTGGCAATACTGAAAATGTAAACGTCATTAAACGCTGATGACGTGCGCGCCACTTTGTTTGGCTTTAACTATATTAGTCAATTTTTTTTTGCGAATTTTTTGTCAAATCCTAAAAATATAATAATATAATATATATTATGGCATCATCTACTTTAGCTCATATTTCATTCGGTCTAAATGCTTACACTCATGGGACTCATAATAATAATAATTAATATATATATATATATATATATATATATATATATATAGAATATAAAAAGAAAAGTATAGCGAAGTTCAGCATGATGAAACAGAATGATCATATACCACTTAACCTAGTTTCCGTGACAAACATGTAAATAAAAGGTAAATTTTGAAATTAATATCTACCTCCTAGGCATCAAGCCCATCTATTTTGCTGCGACCCCAACAAATAAATAGCGAGCAATTTTGGCCTAAATACTGATAAAAGTTCATGGGACACATAGCTTAGATTTTAGTCATCGAAGTAATCCATTGTACCGCGATTCCATAGGGATATAGGACTTGGGCAACATTTAGCTGCAGTGCTGAACAGTATCTATTAATCGCGGTCATCCAGGAATTTTATTTTGCTGCGTTCCCAGCAAATCTGGCGATTTTCGGCAATATTCGCATCTTTCACCACTCCCCTCTTCTAATTTTCGAAACGCTATACTTAACACAATTATAGTTTCACACCACATGGCCCTTAGACTTAAGCAAAATTAGACATGTGTGCTTTTTCTAAGAGTGCGCAAAAGTGCATGATTTTCATGGCCTTAGGTTTTAGTTTTATACTCCATTTAATAAAATGCTTTAGTACATAAAGGGTGAATGTGTGCACTGTAAAAGAAATTCTCTTTTATTTTTGTACCTTTGTAGAAAAAAAGTCGAGTAAAGTTTTTTTTTTGTGACAGATTTGGAGGTATAATTTAATTTTCTGAGAAAGTACACGAAGATATCGGAACATTTTATATTGGTCTTTCTAGCTTAATATGTAGCAAACTTAATGCAAAAAAAACTGCGCTATGATATCTTAAACTGTTTACGAATAAATTACAGGGTGAGCGGACAGGCGGATGGACGCACGGAGAAAGCGCCGGTAATAATGAATAAATCAGCAAGTATAGTGTAATTTGCGGAAAGTTACAATCACCAAAACTAAGAAGCACTGTTGACACTTTGTGAAAGTTAAGCTGTTTTCACGATTATCACACATAATTAAAATTTTGTTAAATCGTGTATTTTTCTACTTATTTTTTATATACATTTAAACGTTTAGATAACAATTACAGTTATCAACTTGAGTAATAGTTGAGAAAGTTTAGTTACTATTTCAATATAAAATTGAGTGAATGTGACTACCTAAATTGATATTTCGCTAAAGATTTTCTAGGACGCTCTCACATTATTAAAGCACTCAATTCAAAGTCGCAGATTCTAAATTATTACGATATAAGCCTTTAAAGTATGGGAAATACGGTGGAACATTCAGAATTATGAAATAAGTCTTCTTTCATGATACAATTTGAAATTGTTTAACAAAATTTGATGATCCTAATAGTATCGATTTTTGCTTCCGAAGTCGATCGATAACCATCTTTTTTTTTTCGACTACAAAATTGTTTTCCGGTGTTACTTAATTGTCGTTTTGTTTAATTTTAACGAGAACATGTAAAGAATTTTGTCGATCCTTTCATAAGGTTGATTTCAATTGCTTGAATTTCGCCATAACTTTAGTGACGTAATTGAATGTTAGTTACGGTTCCATTATCATGGATACGTTTATATCGGTTTTAAATAATTAGTGACAGAAACTGGATTGTACTTTACCAAAACGCCTTCAAGATAAAGACTTTATATAGTTCACATATAATCAGCAACATTGGGTAACCTGTCTATTGTGCGTAACATTTTACGTTAGATAGATAGATAGATCTAAAAGAGAATGTACATTGAAATTCTCTTTTTATATAAAGTTTAATACGTAAATTGACGAATTAAGGTACGTGGAGTTTAAAAGAGCATTCGTAAGAGATGGAGTAAATTAAAACTATGTTAAACCTTTAACAACTATTAAATCAACGATTAAAGAGAAATACAAATTTTAGTGCACGACCGAATAGAAAACGATTAATTTTGACCCACAGTACTGTAGTGAGTGAAGAACAACTTCTGATAATCAATAACTGATATTTATGATAACTAAACCGGTTATAGGACAAAGAAAACTTTTCGTGGCGGCGAGGCGTAAACAAATGTACTTTTGTTAAGCAACGTTAGTACCATTAAAGACCATTGTGAAAATTCCGCGAAACTTCTACATTTCCTTTAGGATTATGTGTGGTGTTTCAATTATTTAAAACAAAAGTATTACTGAATGAAAATTTCTTGCATATATGAAAGATTATAATTGTTAAAAAAATGATGGTTCACATGTTTGAATATGAAAAGGTAAAAGTTTCTTGACTGATTTGTAATTCTGTTTTATAAGTGTTTTGTAACTGTGGTTTCATGTTAGTTGAGTTGATCGGCCTATTTTAATAGTTTTTGCTTGTGGAAATAGGCCAATCAACTCAGCTAATATGAAACCACAGTTACAAAACACTTATAACACAGAATTAGATACGGCCCCGAAGTCAACTTTTCAGAAAGATTGAAATAAAAGTGAAGACTGTGGAAATAGGCCGATCAGCTCAACTAATAATTGGTATTCATATGAAACCATTTGATATTCAAGCACTATTATATACTGCGAGTAAATTTCAAGCTAAATTTACGTAGAGCAAGGCCAAATTACATAATTATTGCTAAAGGGTGTAAACTTTGTACCGACACCATTTTCAATTTTTCAATTTTTATCAAAGGTTTTTCTTGTTTTCAATGTTGTTGATCTCCAATATTTTTTTATTAAAGGAGACGAATTATTAAATCCTATTTCAAAATTTACAAATTATTAATATAAACTCAATAGTAAAGTTACATTTATCACAGTGCTTGCAATTTAATTCAAGGTCAACGTAACTCTGCTTTTGTTTTATATAAATCACTTCATGCATATTATAAAGCGATTAAACCAATTGAGGGTTACCATTACTCTACTGTCTCATGAGTATTCTCTTGTTTTATAAATAAAGTAAATCATTTATGGAAGTTGAAATACAGAGCATTTCATAAAAAGAATTTGATGTTTAAAGGTTTGATTAGCGACTTAGCTACTGTATTTAATACACTTCTGATCTGATCTGAATGTTTACAGTCAGTTCACCATTCCCCGTTTGCAAAAGTTAAATAATTTTAATAGTTTACTGAGCCGTTTTGTACGATCATTCAAGATTTGTAACATCTCGTTCATGATCTTTATACTGAGACAGTCCCATCGTAGTGACGCCTTCTGATGTATATGATCTAATTTGAAGTTTATGTCAGAGTAAGTGTAAATTTTTCAGCAATTTTATCCGACAAAGAAACAAACAAGTACTTGGTCTTCAGATATTAGTTTGTGTAAACGACTATTCATGACATGATAGTTATAGCAACAAATCTCAGTAATAACTACAGTTACTGATTATAACGGTAAATTGAGAAATCTGTTTTATCCTGTAACAGTAAGTTCAAGTGCACAATTATGTTACACGTATACAAATTAGGATATAACGTTTAGAAGTTCTACTTCTTTCACAATATAAGAAAGTACAAGGACGTAAATATGTTTTCATTTTAAAAATAAATTAAAAAGTAAGTAAGTACCTTGCATTGATTTTATTAGCGTGCACCTAACCCCGAAGTAAAAACAGTATAAAAAGTTTTGAAATGATACAGAAGTAAAGCTTGCTAATTTGTGATAAATCATTTAACAATCAGTTATTGCAATGTTATTACCTTTCACACGCTTCAAAATTAAAGTAGTCGTATTTTACGAACTACGCCTTAAGTGTAAATTACGTGATTGTGCGAAAATTGAAGCTTTTCCTTACGTTTTTATTGTAAAACGATAAATCAGTAAAACCCGGTTTGTGAAATAGCCGGTTTTCAACAATTTAAATTACATACCGATTTTTTTAAATCTAATAAGCTTTTGCGTGATACATGTTAATCGCTTCTGATATTCAATCGCTTTTAAAACAGCAATCAACTAAGAACATCCGGTATGAATCTAACCAAGTGTGAAGAAATAATCGTGGATTAAATAAAAATTTGTTTTGATCACATCTATACCATCTTCACCACATATCGCTACAATGTTAGATTGAATTTAATTTTTTTAGTGCTTTAATTATTTAAAAACAGTAAACTATGTACATGCCTTCTGTAGGTTGTAAATGATACTAACATTATACTAGCGTCTAACAATAAACGTTGAATTTCCAAACTTGACTTCCATAAATTGTACCATTTTCTTATTTATTACCCAATTCAAAATGATTTCTATTATAAAATCAATCTAAATTTGGAATTTATGTGCAGTTTTCAATTTTGCTATACCTTATAAAGACTAAAAATAAAGGTTGTAAAACGGACTTTCTCGTAATTATAGCTTACATTCCGTTCATATAAATGCATTGCTTCTCCTTGGTTACTCGTACATTCTGTTTAAGCAAATTGATTTAAGAAGGTATTGGTAACGATATTTCAATAGATATTCTAGAGTACTTAGAACGCCCATAGTCTTATAGCAGCAGATTAAAACAACCATTTTTTCTTCTTACGCAAAACATCAATTTAACCTTTAAATTTTTAAGTATTTGTTAATTACTAAATTATTTTTTTATCACTCAAAATCTGTAATTATAATTTATAAAAATAAGCAAGTACGACTTATAGTTTCACATAATAATTCTGTCCAAAATTCCCCATGTAAAACATATTCATTAAATTCATTTACATTTTCAAACCCGAAGTTTAACAAGTTTTTATATTTAATAGAAAGAAAAAACATTAAATAACGCCACTACTTAGAGAAAAGCAATATCATTAAGCCAGCACGGCTTCATTTATTAATACTGTTGATTTCGGATGGCCCATAGGTTGTTTTTAATATAGTCTAGTTAATGCCATTATGAATGTTTGAATACATTAGCTACTTGAAAAATATATGCAATTACTGTTAATTTGCATAAAATTTTTTTATCATATTTCATTAGTTCGAGCGACGTCGTATTCCTTACGGTTGGTCGTTCGCCTGAAGCTCAAATAGTACTGTTCACCTTATGCATAAATAACATCTTTAGAAAGGTATTTACAGAAGTATTGTGGTTGTGTAGAAGTAAGCACGCTTTACCGATTGGGAAATCTGGGGTTCGATTCTTTAGGCAGGGGGAACATTGCAGTATTGTTAGCTAATTGACGTTAAAGTTAAGAAAAAATAATATTAATTCATGCTATAGCGGAAGATTTTATAAACAATTCATGAAATTCTAAAAAGTAAAAACTTATCCATTAATTCATTTATAGTATTATTTTTATACAGTAGGCATTGACAATGGGGCTATTTATAATTATTTTGATGTTTCCCAAAAGACGTCAAGTCGTTAAAATCTATATTCATTACTCCACTTAGAAACGTGCAAAAAAGGTTTGAAACACCTCTCTTGAAAAAAAATTTATAAGGTAACGAGAATTGTAACTCATTATTAGGATATTCTGGCTAATGACTCATTGAGAAATTATTTCAACGCACTGTTCTAATCGTGCAAATGAGTATATGCGCAAAAGAAAATTTAAGTGTACTTTACGAAGCTTGACTCCTGCTACACTACTGATCATTTTTAACGTGTCGCATAATATCGTTAAGGATGTCATTTAACCCTAGAGTAAGAGTGTTTGAATATTTAAAGAATTGTTGTAGATATTAAGCTGTAAAGGGTAAAAATTATAATCACGGCACTAGTCATTTGCTACCGAGGTTTACTAAAGTAAAAGTGCGAAACAGTACTGCCTGAAATTGGAATAATTAACTGCATTCACGTTTGAACGTAGAGTAATTTATTAAATGAGTTTCCGTTCATAAAAATTGAGTGTACAATAGAAATTTTTATAAATAATTGAAAGTCGAATTACATAAAACCAATCTGCGCGAGTAATACGAAGTGTTTAATTACTTTTTAAAGTATTTATAGTTTTTGAGGCGTTTAATCAAATCGAATCGAATTCTAATTTAGGACAAGATCCGTCTTCAAAGTATGAGTAATGCGTTAGAATTTACAGAAATACGAAATGAGCTTTCTTTCATAATGCAATTACAGGTTGTTCAGTACTAAAATTTGTAGTTAAAATTATTAATATTTAGTTCATTTACAAAAAACAATAATCAATAACTTTGAAGAATTTTAGCTACTTCAATCATGTGACCTAACCGTAATGAATTGAGGTTTAATATTAACGCGATCATGTAAGAAAATTTTCTGATTATCCTTAAGGGTTGTTATCGCATAAATTCGCCCTAACTTGAGCATATTATTGAGTGTCAATTATTATTCCATAAATTTATTATACCATAAATGGGATTAAATATTTATATTTGTTGGGTGCATTTTAAATATTTGGTGTCGGACAATAATTTTGAAAAAGAGTAAAACATTTTTAATTTTAAAGAGTTTACGTCAGTGACAGACATAACTAATACGGTACATTATTGTGTATTGGATATAATATTTGGCGTTAATATTGTGAGGGAATTTACATTGAAATAATAGCTTAAACTACGATCAAGGTTTATAACAAATTTCGTTTCAATGGGAAAAGTAATGTGCTGTTGGGGTACTTTAATATGTAAATGGCAGGTTCTAATATTTAAGTACGGCTAATTATGCGAATTAAGATCGAATACTGGACAAATGGACTTTTCATTGTGCGGTGGATTTTACGTAGAATAAAATCCTTATTCAGTTCAGCGGAAGACAACCATATACTGGATTATGCATTAAGGGATTACAGGAAGAAAGAAATGTACGCGCTGGAAGATACTGAGCACGATTTACTTTGCCCAAGATAAAAGAAATTACTGAGGATACCTGGTATACGTAAGAAATTGTTATTTGTTAATCTTGTCGTTTCTAGTGTTTGAACATAAAAGCAGTGTAATTTATATTGAGACCATTTAATATTCAAGTAGGATTAGATAATATAAGTGATAAAATAAAAGTAAACGTTGTAGACACTATTTTCAATTGTTCAATGTACGAAACGTTTTTCTTGTTTTTAATGCTGGTGAACAATAATTTCAGTTTTAAGTCATATTTCAAACATTCGAAATTAGTTACCTAAAATCAATAATTGAGTTAAATATACAACAGTATTTGCAAATTGAACTTGACGTCAACGCAACGCATATTTGGCTTGAGGTAACTTGAAATAAATAAAATATGGACAAGCTCTCGTTCTAAAATTCTTTTTTTAATGTTGCTTGTGTACTATGCGGTTTTAGTAACATACAAACCACTAGTCAGAATTGCTGTATTAATTTAATATTTGATCAGTTTGTTGCATTCACAAAGTACACTTTGTAATTACGTTTCCGTCAAACGGAATGATTATTTAAAACTGGAACAAGCTTACGTCTCCCTTGTTTCATATAAACTATTTGACAAATATTATAAAGCAATTCACTGAATTGGTGTTTACTGTTTACGTACAGCCATATACATTTTTTTGTTGTTTTGAAATGAAGCAAGTAATTTACGCAGGTTGACATACTATGTGTTTTGTAAACAAAGTTTGAGATTTAAAGATTTGAATAGCATTTCAGCTACCGTGTTTGATGTATTCCATTTCAGATTTAAATATGTACAGGCAGTTTATAGTAGCTCGGTTGTAAAAATTAAATCGCATATGCAGAATGAGCAAAAAGTTACTTTATATACAAGGGGTAATTCATTAGGAAATCATACCCACTACCGTTTGTATTATGGTACCTTCCAGAATTCGGTGCTATAGTTGATTCAAGAAGTTATTTGCTATTGATGCAAACGTTATGGAAGTGTTGTGAATACTTTATACCTTTGTGGTTTCAAAATTTATTGAGCGACTATTTATACATTATTTTGGATTCAAATTCTTAATGAATTTATTCAAATCGATCTATTGAAATTTAAAGTGGATACTACAAATTTTTGTATTTGAAATTAAGCTAGTAATTTACCGAGTGGATGCTTTCCTTCTTATCTATGATCATTTAAGATCCTTAACATCTTACCTAAAGACTTTTTACCGAGAAATCTCGATTGCAGCAGCGACTGTAGCATTAGTTATTGAATTTGAGTATAGCAACTGTAAATTATGAAGCAAGTTTTCAGATACTTCACAACTCACTACGAACGATGACTGTCTTCGATAAGTTCAATCGGCAACCCGCTTATTTTAATAAGCCTACGCGACGCCTAGTGCGAATTTACCGCGTAACAAACCATAATTTGATAATATGAAGGTTATTAAATACGTACCGTCCCTATAATAAAACAATAGTACAAGGGCTTTAAAAAGGTGACGCTATTCAAGGAATCAATAGATGAATGCTGAGAAAATTCTTGCTTTACTCATAAAACTTTGTGGTCAGATTAAACATGTTATCAAGTAAGTTTTTACTAAAAAGATCACTGTTACTGGATTTTTGAAAACCCCTTTTACTTAAACAACGCCGATTGCAAGTACATTTAGGTTTTGATATCTAGTGCGTAACAATTAGTAAAGAATGTATATTTTTTATTTATTTTAAATAAATTATACTTTATTAATTTTTATTTAATATTTTTTGTTATTTTTAGCAAATCATCGATTCAACTGTATATTATGTGTTACACACACATAAGAGAATGTTCCATCTATATTTTGACGTAAAATTATGTGACTTTTTAAATCTTCCTTCTGTCTCAAAAAGCTGTGGCCACTAATGTGGTTGACCTACCTGACATCTAAGCGGTCAAACGTAGAAATGTCAGGTAATCAATACCTGTATAATTTCTAAACAAATTTTGCATTTTAACTGAGGCTTAATTTTGTAACCCCAGATCCATTATCAGAGTATGGACTCTTTCTTTGACTTCCTTAATAACGATTGAATTACAATAAGTGTTTAGATATACAACGTATTGATTACTGGGTAAATTCCATAGCTATAGTGCTGCACTAGTGTTGTAACACTTGATCCTTTTTTCTTCAAAATTTTCCAGAATTTTGTTTACAACCACTGTCTCGGTTATTTTAAAATATATAGAGTTTGGTAAAGCGGGGTAATTTTTTCAGTATGAAGGAAACTCTTTTGAGCACTTATTGAAATTTCTACAGGTTGATAAAAAACCTGGCTAGTACTTCTTTTAAATGGCACATCCTGTATTTTATTGATTTATCGAACCTATTTGTCTTTCTCTTGCCAACCACGTGCCATTTACTTATGTTGTGGATGTTATTCAGATCCTCAGCAACATACATTGTTTCCTTAATTTTTATGTTTTTGTCATGGAAGATGGTTTGACGTATTTAATAAAACTGCACAATTTACACAACAAAATAGAGTTAACATGGTCTTCATTGTACTGCACGGCGTTTACCCATACAGTTGGATGATTTGCTACCCTATTCCAGTCTTTGGACTGGTCGAAATGGATGCTGTCCCTTCAAAGTGTGAAGTAGATGCCTTCATAAGCGTCTTCGACGGTGTCTGTTCCCACGTTGCGCAAATAGCTTTGGTAACACAAGAGGATGTCCATTAAACTCTATGGTGCATACAGCTAATAGTTGGGCTGTCTTCTACCATACCCCAGGGTAAGCCTGCATCGGTACCCTTTAAATCTGTATCGCGTAGAAGCATTTGCTACAGCTACTTCTACCGCTACTCATCCGATGGGACGCTGTCAACATGAGAAGGAGCACTTCGTGGTTTATATCACGGGATACTCTGTTCGCAGTGTTCCAAAACAGGGTATATATTACACTGCAGGGCAGGTTTCTGAGAAAGTTGGGTACCAATTACCGGCTGTAAGTGTAAAGATTTCGGACTAATCATAAAGGGTATGTTATTATTTATTAGATGTGGAGTAGAGACCTGGGTCAAAGAAGATAGGCGTGATCGACTTATCCTGTGCACTCAATTGGCGTTGAACTCCAAGGGTTGTAACGCTGTTGTGGCAGGGACCAGTTATCCAGGACTGCGTGGCATGTTCCCTTGAGATAGAAAATATCTTTATATTTTCTATATATATATATATATATATATATATATATATATATATATATATATATATATATATATATATATATATATATATATATGAATAATAGACCACCCGTATCAGTATTTTTTTTTAAGAAAGCCGTAGAGAGTTGGTTTAAAAAAATTATTATAAACACCGTAATAAAGAATTAAACGGTGATATTATATCTCGGAAAGCCAGCATCCTGAGTAGTTTTTTCCAGAATGTCTCCAAAATTTTAAATGACATCATATGTCGAAAAAGGTATTGTTGAAAAGATCGTTAAAAAAGAAGAAAGTTTTATAGAAAAACTTATGCATTACTCCGAACCCTGTTAAGTAGTATTCGACTAAAATTATTAAATTCGAAATTCATTTTTAACAACCAAAATTGAAAAGTCGCGTTTTACTGAATGTTACAAGTGTTCAAAATGTCTTACATTTACTGCTAAACACTGTTGAGTCCTTCTGGTTACACTATCACTGGGTCTAATTACTTTTTCAATACCTAATGAATGGCAAGCATCGCGAATTCTCAGCTTTACATCTCGTTGTTGGTTTTTTCTTTGTAACCAATATCCTTGATCCGACCTCAAAGGAAAACATCTAGGGACGTACAATCTGGTAATCTTGTTCTGTGTTCCTGACGACCAATGAAAAATGAGCTGGGTAGCCGTCCTGCTGAAACTACATTCTTGCTCGCGTTAAAAGAGGGACATTTTCTAGTAGGTTGATCAAATCGTTACTTAAAAACTCGCTGGTGAAGTAATGCACATTCAGAAATTTTGAGTTATCACGATTTGCAATTAAAATTTGAAAATTTTGTAATATATGTATGGATAAAAATGGTGAATGTATTTACGTCTATTAATCTCTATCTGACATGAAGTTTTAAAAGTCATTCTGACATAGACTGTTGTTTTTGTTTTTACAATGTTGCCTGTTTTCGTTATGAACGCATGAAAAGCAGGTTGCATAGTTTTATCCTAAAAAAATGTATTTAAAATTATTTCATTTCTTTTAATTTTTTAAGTTAGTATCTAGATGTCCATTAACCTCTGTCTGTCATGAAGTTTTAAACGTCTGTTTGATATAGATAATTTTTTTTGTTTTTACAATGTTGCTTATTTTCGTAACGAACTTATTATAAAAGAGGTTGCTAAAAAATTAATATTATTTCATTTCTTTTAATTTCCATTTTGTAGGTTGGAAGATCGTGTGGTGTTCCACACCAGATATTTAATTTTGTTGTTTGGTTATGTTTGTGCAGTTTTATTAAATAACGATACCAGTGTAGAAAATGTATTTTATGAGATTTATGTATTTTGCTTAAAACGAATACAAATCTTAAAAATGGATTCGAAAGATCAATAAAGATACATTAAAAAAAGAAAATAAATATTGGTGAGTTCTTTTATTAAGTAGGTTAGAATGGTTCTTTGATACTGTGAAAATGACTCCTTTACATCATATTTCCTAGCTCTTAAAATAATCGAGGCATTGTTTGTAAACGGAATTCTGGACGACCCTGTATAGACAAAACATGTTTTGGAATTATTATAAGTCGTTCTATATTTGGTCACCACCCTTGTGAATATCCAGGTTACGCTAACTTAATGCATATGTTATTAAAACCTAATTTGTATTTTCTAGTAGTCTTCTCACTGCTGTAACTTAACTATAAACAGTATCAGTTTAATTTGCATCTAATTGTTATTGTGAAGGTGCAACAAAATTATCAGTTGCGGCTTTTAGCCGGATGCTAACCATTTTTAAATATATCATCTTTATTGGTATAAAGTCTGCGTTAACACCTCAAAGCCAATATGTGATGTTCAATAACTACAAATGAGTAAAAAGCTAGAAATCATTAATAAATAACTGCATTACGATTGAAGCAACAGATAAGACATGAACAAGGTTAAATCTGCAAATATTTCTCATATAAATTATTTATTATGTATTTTCCCTTGCATGCTTGTATAGGTTATTTTAATTGTAATAATTATATAAAAATTATCTACTCTTTTTCCAATTCTTTCCGTCTGATTTATATCATTCATTAAGCAAACCATTAGAAAATACCTTAATAATTACCACATAGTTTACTGTATGTATATTTACTTTAGAATCTTATAATGTCATCATTTATATCTAAATGTTCTTTTGCTCACTATCGAGACATACGTGCAGTGAATGACACTTTTTTCATCTTATACTGCTCGAATACATGCCCTATATATACCATCTCCTTTGTTAAGGTTACATTACCTTTTTAATTTTTAATTCTCATTAGGTACAAAAATTATAAACAGTCAATTAGTTAAGAACCACAAATAAGGACTACAAAATCATGTTATTGTATTTAACACGATCCTTACGGAATAATTGATGCATATCGTACGTGTTAATAATAATAATCAGTCTATGTCTTTACCTATTACTAGTTTACTGTCAATTATTTTGAATAATAAGATCTGCTGGATAATGTTGCTTAATCTACCCACACCTGCACCATATAGTATTAAAAAAACTGTGGAAACTTAATGAAGGTTAAATAGCATGCATAAACATACAAGAAACAAGTTTTAAAGGAAGAAAAAATGCTTAAAGATTTCCTATATCTATAAGCAAATTCCTTTAATTTCTCATTTCCTTACATACGATACAATATTTTATTAAGACATAAAAGCTAACTTATTTCATTAACGCCATTATTTTCTTATCCATCTGCAAAGAATGAAGATCGTTACAATTATTTTTTTATAAATTTAAATATAATGAAGTAGCACAAGTAATTATTTAATTTAGTAACATAAATAATAATAGAATATCTCTAATTATGCCCGATAGTTTTAGCTGTTTTTGTAATGGTAAAATCCAGCAGCCATTAATACATCCTGAAGGTAATTTAGAAAGAATACTATATAGATACAGGCACGTGTACCGGAAAAGGACAAATGTATGAAGCGAGAACTTCAGAATGCTGGTATAACATTCCGGGTGATTAGAACCGGAGCGCGCACACTTCCTTATTTTGCTTTAGGCATATAATTTATAAAATGAAACTAAATCAGAGCAAGGTCATTATCCTCTCATCTAAGTACACTATCATTAGTTAAAAAATGCAAACTCTTATGTTTAACAGTCTAATTTGACTCGCGCTGCAGTTATCACACCGACAGCACATCCATATCCTCAGGGTATGTCAGGATAATAATTAAGGAAATACCTTATTAACGAAATTTAACAAATTTTATAATAATTTAGCGATGGCATTTGATGTAATTAGTGAGTATGATATAGATTTTGGCGTTTAATCAATCTTGTCACTCCAAAAATTGCGGCACTTCCTTCACTAGTGTTATTTTTTTTACCTTTTTTTCTAGCCTCCGGTAAATAAATCGAGCTCATTAGAAATCCGCCGGTAATTCAGTATGATCATGTAGAAAATATCACAATGTCACTCATTTTTCTTTAATTTTTGTGTAATTACCCTTTAAACTATGCTAAATGAATTTCTTACATTATTTTATCAAATCTGTGTGTTCACAATTATTTTTTTAGTACACATTGAAAAGATTACACATTTTGCCTTGATTATTTTCTTTTTCTAATTATTAATTATAATTATATTTTATTAATTTTATCATTTTTGACAACTAAAATTTGAGTTAATGAGGCTAAAAAGTAAAATAACAATTAATTGGAAATTGCATAAATAATGACTACACCAGAAATATGTAGCATAAAAGCAGTAATTGGTGGTCTCGAATATGAAAGGTAATTATAAATATCATTAAAAGTTATATCTCATCATAAGTTTCCTGCGCACAAGAAAAACAGTGGTGGTTTAACAGCAAGTACTACTTTTGCTCCTATTTTCTGGTTCTGATGCTTGTAAATAAAATAAGCAACTGCTTCTGCGCTAGAAGGTGTTAAATCGTTTGAAGTCTGTAACCTTTGATAAAAAAGCATAATTTTTTGGTGACCTTCTACTTGGGTCTAAAGTATATTTGTAGTTTTAAAGTAAAGTTCACAGAATAATTTTAATTTCTTTATTAACATGATATTTGCTATTCTTTGGAATAAATTTTAATTTTTTATGAAATCCAAATTACTTTTTTTGTTTGCTACTTTGTGTAGTCAAACTGTTGGGTGAAACTACATTTATGACACCAAAAAGAAAACAAAACAGATGATATCGCAAACCAGAGTTCTAAGAACGTCCATTATGTTGGTACTACCTCAACTCCCGATTGTTCGATTATAAATAAAAAACTTCAGTCCTTTAATGATTTAAAAAGCAGCCATAATAATTTTTTTGCACTTCCGAGACTAAAATAGATACTTTAGTCTCTGTCCACAGGGACTAAAATGGGTCATTTATTCCCTAGGGATTAAATATGGACTGAACCCCCTAGAGAGTTCATTGACAGATGTCAAACTTCAAATATTTTTTATTAATTTTTTTACGAAACAATATTATTACAATTAATAAATATCGGACGATTGATTTCCGAAACGATACTGCTGGATGTAAGGTTGAACGCATTTCCAAATGAATCAGTGCCTGTGGGCCGTTCAGATTGGCACGAGGGTCCTGGAAGTGAGGTAGCTGGTGTTTTTTGATCACCTCCACTATCGGCGATAAGGTTCTTATTATTCAGGGAGTTTTCCATATACCCTTCTGCAACAGTTGCAGACTTCCATCCTCCATGTCTTTTTAAATCGTCAACAGTCACACCTGAATCAGCTAGTAGAGATGCAGAGGTTCGCTTCCAACAATGTCCTGCATATGACAACGCATCTGGTAGGTTTAAGAATGTTGCAACTTTCTGGGGCAATTTTCCAAATATATTCTTTCCTACAGGTTGCACTGTATACTGCTTGTTAACGTAACAAACAAAAAATGTTGAATGGGGAGTTTCGGCTTTTCTCAATGACATATATTTCTTGGAGATTTTTGTATAACTAATGATAGTTTTATTTGAATCTTTTACAACGAAGTTCCTCTCTGTTACATTTTCGGTAGCTCTAATGTTAACAAGAAGTCTGTTGCCCAAACCAGTCACATCATTAATTGACAATTCGACTAATTCAAGTCCTCTACAAGCCCTGCCACACCAAATGTGAGTGCTACCTACAAAAAAATCATTTTTAAAGTAGGTACACTGATTTTTGGACATACTCACTTTTGTCATTAAAAATGTGTCTTATGAAGCTTCCTTTAGAAACGTATCAATCTGTTCTATAGTTAGTACAGTCGGCGCCGTAGAAATCGGGACACGTAATATGTTGTGTTGTAATTTATGATTTATTGTTGTAAAATTCTAAAATTATACTGATTTTGATATTAATATTCAATAGTATAAAATTTCCCAGCGATTTATTTAACAAATACAACAAAAATAACTAATGCTTTGTCATTGCACCATTATTAACAATTATTGCCTCTAAACGTCTTGCCATGGAATTAATAAAAGCTAAAAGAACATTTTGATCTAAGTTTTCCCAGTGCTCTATAATACAGTCACGCAGTTCATCATAACTTCTGGGATGAAAGTTGCGTCGACACATATTCTTAACTATCAAGCCCCACACATTTTCAATGGGGTTTAAAACTGGGTTCCTAGAAGGCCATCGTAAAACTGTAACGTTGTTGTTTGCAATCCAATTCCGAACCACATTTGAAGTGTGGATCGAAGAGTTATCATGCTGGAACGTGAACTCTTGAAGAATTTGTTGAACTGTCGGTAACAATATGTTCTCTAAAATGTTAACATATACGGGTCCAGTTAACCTTTCTCCAATATCCCAACAGATTCCAGAACCTTGAGAATTTATCCAGGCCCACATGTTGACACCGAAATAACAACTTCTTCTTACTTCATGGATGTATCGTTCGTCATATCGTGCATTAACTGGCCGATAAACTCTCACACGACCACTGTGGCATGATTGAAATAATTTATCGTCTGAGAAAATAACGTTGTTCCAAAATACAGCATCCCTGTTAATGTATTCGTTTGCAAAGACCAGTCTCTCTTGCTTATTTTGTTCAGTTAAGAATGGTTTATTTGCCGCTGAACAATTTTTTAGCCCACTTGCCTTTAAACCCTTCTGAGCAGTTCGAACGCTTCCAGGAAAATTTGTCTCTTTTACTGCAGTACTTGCAAATTCGAATGGGTTTTCCCTTATGAAATTTACCAGCGCTTGATCTTGCTCCACATTAGATACACTTTTGTGTCCCGTTCCAGGTGTTCTTGACAATGCATGTTCTCGTCTCCACTTCTGCCTTATTCTGTCTACTGTGCTTTATCCAACGTTAAACTGACCCGCAAGTTGTCGTGTAGACCATCCGTCTTCCAGTCGTTGAAGTATTCTTGCTCTAGTAACTTCATTAATATGAGCTGCCATAATAATTTTGACAATAAGCATAAAATTCTAACAATCACACTCAAAACCATAGGAACTATAAATGTCTGGTTAAGTATGGTTTACGCGATACAGAAAAAATGCATGAGAATTTATAACAGTACTTGTCCCGATTTCTACGGCGCCGACTGTACCTTTGACTTCTTCGCTTTGTAACCAAAATTTTTCCTTTTCAGAAGCGTCGTTAATTTGTGGAATTTACTTACATTACCATTATGTTTAACGTTAAGCATAGTTTATAACATTGAATACTTGGCCCACAATGTAGAAGCAGCAAATTTGTTTACCTTTTCATTAAAAAATACCAGCAAAACATCTTCGTTAAAATTTGTAATTTTCTTTTCACAGCACCACTTTAAAAATATATCATACTCTTTATCGTAAATTTTACGAGATTTGGAAGGCAGTAAGTCTTCTAATGCCTCTTCAGCGGCTTTTTCTAGATCAAATTCGTCGTACATATTTATTACCCTTTTGTAAAATTTTTTTCAAATATGGCTGTTTACTGATTCCCATGCTAACCGACTGTTTTTTTTTTCAAATTGCAAGATTTCTAGATAATTTTATACAAATTTGTCACATTGACACGAACAAATTTGGAACTATTGTACATAAAAATACCTTGGAAGTGCAAAAAATAGCCTATATACTTCGCGACCAAAGTGCCTAAATCCCTTGAGTGGTTGTTGCCCTCGGGCTTCGCCCTCGAGGCAACAAACCCCACTCGCGGGATTAAATGCTGCAGTTTGGTCCCTCTATATATAATATACTATTTTTAGTCTTTGTGGAAACTGATTGTAAATTAAAAGCCTCTTTAATGTGAAATAGAGGCGTGTACCAGGGTTCTGTATTAGGACCCATTCAATCACATCAATTATGTCAACGATACCCAACTATCATCTTCATGTGAGAAAGACAATTTAATAGAAGCAATTAAACTGGTTAATCTAGATTTGAAACAGTTAGTGAATTGGTTCACACAACACTCTCTCCATATTAACTTGTGCTGAGTACATCTTACTCCTTAGATAGTCTAGTTCACATCCACAATGTTAGTGTAGTACTGGGGAAGTCAAGTCTAAATTTTTCAAATATCGCTACTATTCTAGGTTTCACAGTTAAAATTTACTAATCATGTCACGGTTTGATTATAGTGACGTGGTGTATAGTCCCTGCCTCTCTGTTGAGAACTGTGATGGAATCCAAAATGCACAAAATTCTAGTATTAGATATGCATTTAATATTAAACGGTTTGATCACGTCACTTGGGCTTATAAACAGCGCTCTATTTTAAAAATGAGGAACAGACGCCATTTACATTTAGCTTGCTTAACACACAAAATTTTAGCAGTACATGAGCCATCCTACCTTTTTTCCAAATTGCAATACAGAACTGTCATGCATAGCCGTAATCTACATACGCTTAATTGTCCCTATCACGCTAAGACCCTTTTGCAAAAGGCGTTTTCATGCAGTGCACCATCTATCTGTAACGGAATACCTGGTAAGCTCATTTAAATATAAATACAGAGCACATCTTGTTCATTCAATATAAAACCTCTTAAACGTTGTACATCATACGCATTTCTAAGATCCTTTGCTTGCCATTTTTGTTTGTAATTTTTGTAATTTTCTCTTATTTTAGTTACCTGGGTTGACATTTGTAGCATACTCCGCTCATAATACATGCATTATTATTATTATTTAGAATGCCGACTAAACAACTAGACAGAGCTTTCCGCAATCATTATTGGTGAAACAGATAGCAGATGCCATTAGAAAACTTCGGAATGGAAAATCGGCACAAGAAGGTAAGATACCAAATGACATGGTTCAAAGAGCATAACATAGACTTAGAAAAGAGCTAAACCAAAACATATCAACGAATTGACGAAATATTATCGCTTGTGTGCATAATGGAGTAGTTACAAACAAGAATAAAGCCGGCAGTCTACATTATGAACAAACAAACAAAGACACAGCAATAGACTAACAGACGAAATAGAAGTAAATAAAGAACAGGTAAGGGCGATAAATGAAGGATATACCTTTGTAATATACAAATCACGGTAACAGGATATCGAATGATGTGCAGGATCAGAAGAAGAACAAAACATATTACATAAGTTCAGACAAATGACTGTATAACACCATGAATACCGAAAAAACAAAATCCCTTGCAACAGCCTACCACGACCAATATATTGGGGTTACTGTTACTGTTACTGCGATTTAACAGATGAAGTCAAAAGAAGCAAATACAACTGCAAGTGCGCCTGGTGTCCTCTAATATTAGTCAAGTTGCTTTGGTATGTGTGAATCATTGCGATAATGTAGGCTCACATTCCATTAATATAAGTAATTTGATTGTAATCTCATTATATTTAGAATTTACATCAGTTCTACATACATAAAGACAAAGTTTGCATCGATTGGGACTTGAACCTTGATGGCGCAGTTGGTTAGCGTGGTATTCTAGCAAAGTACAGGTCGTTGGTTCAAATCCTACTCGAGGTAAACTTTTTATTTATGTATTTAATAAAATTAATAATAATTTTTAATTACATGTTTACCTTTGAACTTATTCGTTCATAACAAAAACTTATAATAATTTAACGTATTTTTTATTTGATGCTGTAGCTAGCGGACCGCGAAGACTTTATTATTGTAACAAACATTTTTACATCGCAATTATTACCGCGACAGAAACTTTAATTAATGGGGTTTAACATATTTGATTAAATATTAAGTCGTTATTTGAGAATGGTTTTCGGGATATTTTATTTTTGTAACTAATGTTTGGCTAAGGGTTGAAAAACAACAACTGCTTTACTGAAGGGGCGTAACGAATCATTGGAGATTCTTATGCGCACATTCTTGATGAAAAAATGTCACTAGTTTAATAATTAATAACGTCGGTACACGTCGCGATCAAAGACGTCTTTGTTTGGTACTAGGAAATTTGATATTAAGTATAGGTTTTTCTACAGACGAATGCATATTTTAAGAATTAATACTCCTTTTGCTAATTAATATGTAACTATTACCACGGAATGTTTCTTGCTTTTTTATTACTTTTGAAAAACGGGGATTGATTTTCGGGAGTAAATATAGTTAGTTTGAATTCGGAGGGGAAGGCAGTTGCCGGATCGCTTTGATTTGTTTTAATTAGAAACTCCCATTGTAAACCGTTCCGTATATAAATATGTTTGTCGTGCACATTTGAGAAAACTAGAAACGCAAATTCGTTCTTTTCTTTTAATGTAAGTTTTTCCAAAAATTAATCTATTATTAATAGTCGTTGCCTCGAGTTTAAACCGCATGCCTTAACTCGTCGTGTTGTGGTAAACCGTTTAACAAAAGGGAATATATTCAAGCGTAAGTAAGTATTTTTAATGTAATTCGCAGCAAAAAATTCTACAAGCCTACGTAACTTATTAAAAATCAAACATTGCCTTGCAAAGATATCCCATTCGCACGGGGCTTAGTAAGCGGAAATTTGCTAAAATAAAAGACAGTACAGAGTTCCCACACTCTGGTATTGGTGTGAATTAGCATTGTTTGTTGTTGTTTATATTTATATTTATGTAGAGGTGAGGGTGAGCGAACGGGTACAGTACACCGCTCTGGTTATTAATTGTAATGTGCAATTGCCGAGTGTATACATACTCCCAGGCTCAGATGACCATTAAAACACCTCGAATTTTATTTTTATTTTTGTACTTGGGTGAATTAGTATTGTTGTCTGTCGTTTATATTTATATTTGTGTAGAGGTGGGCGTGGACGAATGGGTACAGGATAAAGCCTGGTTATAATTGTAAATAGGCAATTACCGAGTGTTTACATACTCCTGGGTCCAGATGACCATTAAAACATCTCGAATATTATTTTTATTATTGTATAGATGAATATGTAACCTGAGAAAGGGACACTGTATTTTTTTAACGCACTCAATCTTATATAACGGTCACGATGTTATGATCTGTTTACCACTTACCCTTGTAAAGCTTTGTTTAATGAGTTTTGTTTGTCTTTGATTCAGTCTGGTTAATGTGATCTGTAATTAGAATTTTTTACCTGCGAATGGATTTCCCTTTATATGTAATTTATTGTAATTGTACGTATGTATTTTGTGCTTTATTAGTCACTAAACAATTGCGTGTGTGTAAATATCTCACCTATTTTTTATTTTTCCTTGCATTTACATTATTATCATCTTTGCAATTTTACTGTTGTTATATTTTATATGTACCAAAATTTACCTTATTGTTTTATTTGCTTATTTACCTAAAGACTGGCATGATTGGTTATATAGTGCCACATGTTTGGTGTAACAATTTTTATTCTGATTATTTACAATACAATTTTGGGCGTGATCACATTGGTTTTTTTTATTGTGTTTATGTGTAGCTAAACTGCTTGTTATTTATTTTTCTCTTAATGTTATAATTTTGTATGCACTTTAAGCTGATTTAATGGTGTTTTGTTATATATTTAACTTTTTCATTTTTTTTGTGTTATTTGATTTATTAATACACTTGTGCAATTACTTATTTACGAATAAAGTTGGTTTTCTTGGTGGTTCTTTCCCACAATAGTACATTAACGGATTGAAAATCATTGCGCCAAGCTTTTTAATTTTAGTTTGAATAGTTACATTGTTTACCTGTCACACATGATGCAACACTTAACTTCATCAAACCTGTTTAATTCAAATAACACAACGTACCTAGCACAAGACGGCCAATTATTTTGCGAGTAATTAAATATCAGACTTGTAAATAAATTCTAATGTTTTGATTATTGTCAGGAAAGTCAATGTAAGGCAAGCAATTAATTCGAGTCATAGTAGCATTATTGTCAGTGAAGTCAAGATAAATCACTTAGCGATAATTTTGTTCTTGAATTTTCATTATTGAAAATAAGTTCAATTACACTGTTCAAGATAGGATACCTGGGGGATGCTACAATACAAGTTGCTTAAATTATTTAAAAGTATTTCCAGAAGTTCGAGACGATTTGACTTTATCGTTTGCAGCCAATAATAATAGAGCTCCAGTTCCTTCTGCGCGTTAGAACTCCATTACAGGCGTAGGTTTTGTCACGTGTGAACATTTTGATATTCTTTTTCAGACCCAGGGGCGTGTTTAATCAATTTGACCTGGAAAATAACTTAATTGCAAAAGACACTAATTTTGTTTCGCTATTATGAGTTGCCTACTGATTTCTTAAGTTTTGTGTACCGTAAACAAAGTATAAATAAGATGGTGCCTTTCTATGCATACTATGCATATTTTCACTCATGTAACAACAAATATTTTAAAATCTCTAAATAAAAAATAGTTTAAACTAGAGTTAGTATGATTTCTTTGTAGAATGTGACCATTAAAGTAAATGAGGAAGAAATGAAGAAATCTATAAAACATAAGCTTAAAGTAGATAACCATGATAAATGAAGTTTAATTGGCAGTTATGAAATAACAACACTAAATAAATGAAAAAATCGTGGTGCAATAGGGACTACCACCCGAGTTATGTACTACGCTGTTTTCACTCCTATAGAGTATAAGAGGAGCCACCTATGAGTAGTAGGGAACCACCACTTAGTAAGTTTTTTGATTACCTTTAAACGTTTTATACACGTACCTAATTTTGTGATGAATGATCTTATAAAAAATAAATTACTCTATACATGTAATACAGGATTTTATGGTTCATTTCAATTCCCAAATAAAAAATTCGATATAAAATTCGAACTAAAATAAGTGACACCGTTAGTTTTGTTAGTTACCTTAAAATTAAATACATTAGCCCCACTTTATTTATGGTTAATGATGCTATTAAACTTTATTTTATTAACAGAGTTATTGATCTAAAGTAATGTTAAACTTAAATAAAAGTACTAACTTATTAATATTTGTGAGTTAAAGGAGGTATTGACTAAAAAAAACTATAAAGATGTTTGCAGTTTACAATAATGGACTATAATTTCTGACACTGAAGTAAATGGCATAGATACGTGTGTTGGTTTTGATGTCTTTAACGAAGATTCTTAATTATAAATGGTACTTTTAGTAAATTCTATAGCTGTAGTGGCTGTTGAGTTGAGCCTTTATTAAACACAGAATTGTCAATGATTGTCTGCTACGTTTTATGACCCACATATCCTTTAGAAGTCAAAGGATCACTAACTGCATCAATTAGAATGGTGACAGATGTAATACCGTAAGTTAAAATAACGTAAATGTAATGAATATCTTGTTATATTACAATTAATAAATGTTAAATATGCATTCATTTTCATAAATACTGTAAATGCAGTACCTAACTCATTTATGAATTATTAATATATTTAAAGGTGGTTTTGTTTCATTTGATGAAACAAAAAGTTACTGAAACAATATATAATGAATAACATAAATAATAAATGCATTCAATGTAATAATTGTATGACATAGAACTTTATACCAAACAAAACAATGAGGTTAACTCAGTGAAACAAGACTTAATATATACATTGTGTTCAAGATAAGGATTCTCACTATGGAGATCTCGGAAATGGTCTGGGTTAGATGGGAAAAAAAAAATTGTGTAGTTAGGGGACCAATAAAATTGGGTGGTGTGATTTTTCGGTTTTGAAACATTGGAATTTTTGAAAATTCTATTTTACTTTTTTCTGGCGTTATTATAAATTGTAGAGCAAGAATACAGACACTTCTTCATGGCAACTTGTTACGGAATTTAACATGGTATAGTCAGTTTTTCAATCGGACGTTTCCTATTTTTACAGCCATCATCAACTTATTTTTTTAAATACGGCCCTGATATTTTAAAAACTGATTTTGAAAGGTTTTTATTACATATTCAGCAACGTAATATATATATATATATATATATATATATATATATATATATATATATATATATATATACACACTGTGTCCGTAAAGTATGGAACAAATTAATTTTTAGCTAAACAGACCATTTTAATAAAATACTTATCTTTTTGGGATTTTTAATGGTGTACTTTAAATTATACAATCTAAACGTTTCGATAACACTTACAGTTATCTTCGTCAGTAGTAATGTTTGTTAAAAATTGTTAAAGATGTAGTAAACAATTTTGTCAAATTTGAAAAATTAAAACATAAACATAAGCCTGCTATTAGTATATCAGTTTGGGAAATATAAAGCCAACTATAAAATTTTTTTAGTAAAGAATAACTAGGTCATAAAATTAAATATTATTAAACTGCCTCAAAGATGACAAACCAGAACACTCTCTACTAGATCTTTAACAATTTTTAACAAACATTACTACTGACGAAGATAACTGTAAGTGTTATCGAAACGTTTAGATTGTATAATTTAAAGTACACCATTAAAAAATCCCAAAAAAGATAAGTATTTTATTATGAGTGTTAATGGTGAAAGTTTACATTTTCATATAGACCATTTTAAGAAATAATCCTGAAACACGTCGATTTTTGATTTTAATTTAACGTATTTTAAAATAATAATCTAATATACAGGGTGAATTACTTTCGAGTAATGACGTCAACGCCATTTTTTTAAATGGAACATCCCCATTTTGTTTCAATTTTCGGATTGCTCTAGCTGAGCTGATTACAAAAATGTATCACATGTTGATTCCAATTGGTACAGGGTGGACAAAAATACAATAGTTTTGTGTGTGCTCATAAAGTAACGCATAACATTCTTTATTAGTTAAATTAACAATATTATCAAAAATACTTTTTTATTTTTGATAATATTGTTAATTTATTATTATTAATTGATAAATATTAGAGTTTGACTGACGAGTGGCAATCGAGAGAAAATGGCTGGGCGTAACTCCAGTATTACAGTTCTTACCTGTACTTTGTACTAGAATTTGCTGCTTTAGAGTATTACTAATACGTTGGAAAACGTTCTTTTGTAAAAACTATGGATGTTAAATAGATAGTTTCTAAAATTCATTACATATTCGAATCTGTATTTATAATTACTTGTTATAGTTTATAAAATATTATACATTAAAAAATGCCTGGCTTAAGAATTCATTAAACTACACATGTCAATTTCTAATCTTAATTATGAGAAACAATGAGTATAAACGTTGAAATGACAATCATCATACGTTATGTGTTCTATAGCAACACCTGTTAAATGTATAGTACGTCCCAGAATATCAGAGAGTAATCAATCATGTTATTAGTGAAATACTGCAGTTTTTTGCATGGAAGTGGCGAACAGAAGAAATCAGTAGCAAACCGATTCGCTACTGATTTCTGTTGACCTATTCCATGCAAAAAAACGACACTATTTCACTAATAACATGATTTAGTACTCTCTGATATTCTGGGATGTACAATAGCCTATTACAAATTTTTAATGAATCAAACGAGGCCTAATTTTGAAACTGCTCACTCTCTTAATAGGTGGCGAAAAAACTGTCAGGTGGATTAATTAAGACATCCTTATCTCAGTTTCTCCTCTTTCCTAATCCAAACATTCTTACTGTAAAGGTGTGATGCACATTCACAACTTAAAATTTACTGTCATTTGTAACATACTGTTACAAGCGTTTTTAAACCTGTGAATTCAATATAATCCTTGAGTAATATTTGGTCTTCGTAAGAAGTTTAATAATTTTCCTTTTGCGTTCAAGCACATTCCGTTCGTCTTAATGTGGGTAGTCAAATAGCGTATTTAGTTTGTATTAAATACACATATATAATCTAACGTATCTGAATATAAATTATGTTCTTATTAGACTTCTATAAGCGAGCATGTTGTAAAACTAAATGTTTGTCAATGCTTCTGATCTAAAAATAAAATTCAAGTTTAAAATATGTGAAAATTATATACACAAATTTCAGATTTACACGCACAAACTACCAATATATCAATTTCGAATTAGATGCGGCTGTAACTTTTTTTTAACGTTCTTGATCATGGCTGTCTTTTAGATTTTACTTATTTAAATATTATTAATTCGTTCAGTTGAGATAATAAATTTCCCCCTTGTATAATTAATCTTGAAGCCCCAAACCAAAATAAAATTAATTCAAAACCATTATGACCTTTATATTAATTTTAAAATAGTAAAAGCTTGTCAGTAAATCAGGAATGAACTCTAATTGCAAAACAAAGTGACGTTTTGAACGATAAGTTCGCTATCAAACTATCTTTAAAGTTTAAATTGGAAAAACATAGTTTTGAAATAAATACCAAACTGTCAACTAACAATATTTTACAATTTTATAAAAAAGTAGGTTGGAGCAACACAGTTGGTTTACGACTCAGTTTTTTTTTAATTTTTGGCGTTTTGCGACGTTAGTTCCCCAGCATTCGCCTAAATATTCGCGCATGATGTACGAATACGCCGTGATCATACCGCTATATGTATATCAGGAAAATTCCCTGAAAAAACCTCATAGAAGGTAGAAAGTAACGGGAATCGAACCCATTATCTCCTAAATGCTAAGCACATCTTGTTACTACTGACCCATCAGCTCGGTTGTAGGTGTGGAAAAACTTTAGAATACTGCAAAAAACGTGTGAATTTATTAATTCAGCTTACGTGATTTAAAAAGTTCCTGTCTTAGCTAAACGCCTTCAGATCTTGTTCACGATTTGATTACTATAGCGATTACGTTATGTTATGTAGGAATTATTTCGATTTCATGGGTAAATTTTACATTTTTTGGGCAAGTTTCGGTGAGATTACATTTTTACGTTCTGTTTTTAAGCACAGTGTTAAAATTTTTGGAACAATTCTTATTGGATAATGGTATAAGGGAGGATTTTGGAGAATATGGTCACAGAAGTTAAGACAGATTTTCTTAACGAACCCTTTTATTATTAATTGAATAGTTTGTATTCCCATCCTAAGCGTATATTACATCTTGTTCATACCGTTATTATTTTAGAAATTTAAAGAGAGATTTGAGATCAGATTTCGGACCTTTCAGATAATGCGATTTTTCCTTTGATTCGCGGTTTTTAAGGACAGTTAAATCGATTTACGATTTGTTTGGTGCATTGGTTAATTAATTCTCATTCTTTATTAACCCATTCTTGCGATTCCGGTTTTAATTCGTAGATTTCGCGTTTGAATGATCTTTGGTCAATTAATTCTAATGTTTGATCGATCAATTTTCGCGATTTTCGGTTTTTATTGAAATAGTTCGCTATTTCGCGGTTTGATTGGAATTTTTGATGGATTAACTCTCGCGCGTTCCACTTTATTGCGATAAGTTGTTGTGTACTTAAATTGATTCCCAACTATTTTAATCAGTTAACTCTCATAATTTTCTGTTATTTATCTAAGATCCTTTCGACAGATTCCAAGCCCAACACTTGAAATAAGATCCCGTTGGAGGGCTGACTTTTAAAATTGGGAAAATATCTGGAAGGGAGGTAAAAACAGAATGTATACCATATTCAGGTTTGTACCAGCGTATGATACTGATTTTGTCTATTAATCAGATTCTTGAAAATTGTAGATGTATGAGAGTAACTTTCACAAACTAATTATCATATCAAATCTGATTCTATACACATTAATATGGGAATGCTGGATGGTCGACCAAGGCGCTGGCCAAGATGCTGAACCAATTTGAACATTTTATGTACCATCGGTGATACACACACATTTCAATAAGGACTTTTGTGTACCACCGGTGGTACACACTCATCATCGACCATCAATACTGTCGCTACGCTATAACAAATAAGTACGACCCGTGCACCCAATACATACGGAACACAATAGATTATATTAAAAACAACAGCAAAATAGTAATGCTTGTACGCTGCCCTATTTATGTTTGCATACGCGAAAAAAAAATGTAGACAAGGAAGCAAAGAGATGAAGCAACGAATCAGGAAAATGATCAAGACACGTTAGTACACTACTACGATTTAACAAAACACTTCAAATGGCAGATACAGGCAGAACTATGACTGAGGAATAGAAAACATTAAACATATGAATGAAGTAGAAAGATTTGCGTATAAAACCGAATTAGACTAGGACATTTTTAACTTAGCCATGCTCACTTCTTATCGCGCAACCAAGGAAGCATTAATCATATGTTTAATAAAGGATATATTGCAAACAACAACTATTTAAGAAACATAGGGATATACAACCTAATTTAAGAGAATTAGGAAAGAAGAGTAATAGGATGATGACCAAAGTAGTCGAGTCGGTAACTAACTAAAAAAAGTAGCTTGTTTTGGTTCTCTTACTTGAACGTTTGGGGTTATCACTTGTTGCATGTTCTAGTTTCCTTGATATGCTTTCTTGCTTGTTTGGTGTACTTGTGTGTTTGTTGACAAGTTTCTTTTGTTCTGGATGTTGCTTGTTTACATATTTACGTTTTCTTTGTTTGTTTCTTTGTTGTGCGTTTATGTTTTGAGGGTTTGTAGGTGTATTTGTTGAGTAAATTACTAGCTAATGAATTAAACAGCAAGATTATGCTGCAAACTGCTGTTGAAATCTAATAATAGCACAAGATAGCATTTTGAACTGGTAGTCAACGATGTCGCTACTATCCTAAATTATCCCACAAGTCAATGTTGTAAACTGTATGACGACCACCACCAGATAGCGTTGCAAGCTGTATGCTAACTTCTGATTAAATATAATGGTTTTACAAATACCGTATTTTTTTTAAATTTAAAAATTTTTGAATAAATGATTTAATGAACGCTTTATATTTTTCAAGATAGTGCTGTAAAATTTTTTATCGATTATAAACTTTCTTTGTTTTTCAATCAATGGTTTTAACGAATCATGTGAAAGTTGCTTTTAGCCATTGTGAATCACAATGTTACTTGAGGTACTAGGGTACTGAAAGTTGCTTCTTGCCTCTCTTTTATTAACAAGTATTACGTGACAGAATTATGCATCAATATGTTTTTAACCATTCATAATATATTTTTATTTAATTACCTAGGACTGATTTGAGTATAACGGAAACCGCGAGAATGAATCTATCAAAAATTCCAATCCAGCCGCGAAATAGTGAATTATTTTAATAGAAACGGAAATAAAAACTAATAAAAAGCAAAACATGCGACTTAAAACCGGAAAGCGCGAAAAATAATTGATCAAATCCGATAATTAACTAATCAAAACCACGAATCCATTAAATAGCCCTTGATAACTGGAAATCGCGTTGCCCGAGTGGCCCAAACCCCGTTCTCAAATTTTGTGGTGGAAAATCTCACACAAATGCATCCTCTGGCAGGCAAATCCATTCCTAGGGCAACAAAAGGTCGTAAGGTGCATGAGTACTATCGGCGAAGACAATAGCATTATTGTTTTGTTAATGGTTTATATGCGCGCACCTTACCGCTCTGGACTTGGGCTTTAAAACGAGATTTTTCTACCAAATGCTTCATATAAATATGAGTTAAATTAAAGATGAGATGGTCATTTTTTCTGAAGAAAATTGTTCATTTGTTCGTGTAAATGAAGTTACCGTAGACGTAGTATAATAATAATCCATACTTTCATATCTACTGAGCTAGTAGAGTTGTGATAACACGATCTGCTTAGAATTCTGGAGGTAATGGGTTCAACTCCCGTTACGTTTTTTTCAGCAGGTTTTCCTCATACACATGTAGCGGCATGGTCACTGCGTATACGCATACCATGTGCGGCTTTATAGGCGAATGATGAGGTAGTATTTTCCCCCTCAGAACTCCGTTCCTTCCGATCCTATCCTGACCACACCCATCCTTAATCCCACCATGCATATATACGTAATGTATGTATGCTGGCAATCCATGATTCTGACTGAAGGAAAGCTCCAGCAGCCCGCCCTCCCCCTCGGAGAGGGAATGAAATACGTGGCCTTTTCCTTTCCATACCTTAAATCGTTAGGGGAAGTTTTACGGAGGGATGCCCATCTGAATAGTGAATTCTGAAGCATTGTCCAGATAAAAATTTGTTCTAAGTAGCTATCATTTAATTACTGAACATTGATCTTGCTATTTAAGTAATTTAATGCTGATTCATAACTTATGTGTAGTTTTAGTTCATAAAATATGAAATATTGAATTGTTTTTGCTTAAAAGATTTTTTTTTGGTAAAAATGTAAGCATTGATACCTTGGGATTGCCACAAAATATGTGCAATACAAACGCAGTTACTTATTAGTATATTTAATGTAGATTATCCACTTTAAAATATTAAACGATCTTGTGTTAAAATTTTATTTAATCGGAAACGCAATGAAAAAAATATTTGTTTTGAACTAATTTAATATATCTTTAAATAACAACCGGTGTTACATTATCAAATATTTGTATAAATTAGGATTAGGAAAGATACACATATGCCCCTGTCAAAAATGTTTTAATGCATTAACGCTTTTATACACATTATTTATTTTATTTAAATGTAAAATGCTTAATCTGCAAAATTAAACCATCAGCTACTTCAATTTAGCTTAAAAATGACTTTTAAGATTAGAAAAATGTAAATTAATATGCAAATTAACGAAATGAAGTGAATACATAAATTACAACAGTTCATCAATTAACTGAAATAAATTTTATTTTAGCTTATCAATCGAAAACTATTAAAACCAGCTTATAGTTAATGTTAATAATATATCAGTTTATAATTACATTTGATACATTTCTAAATGAAGCATTAACTTTTTTTTTTGCACAAATATTTAGAAGAAATTCTGAAAATATGTTAAATAAACCACGAATGTCAAGCTAACAATTTTGTTTTTGCATATTTTTTCCTTTTTTGGCAATTTTGAAGAAATCTGATTTTTCTCACTAACGAACGTTACACTTACATATCCGTTCATTAACCTAATGTGATTTTAAGAAAAAGGTTCCATTTCGGTTTTACTATTTATATAGAAAGTGTTAAGATACATTTGTTAAATGCGTCATTTTATATTTTGAGTTATCGGGTTTACGTGCAACTTAACATTAAAAAAAATCATTGAATTCTAAATCTATTGACAGAAGGCATTCATCTTGCATAGAATCAAAATTCGTAATGCTATCCAAACTGTTTCATTATTAAATAATTTATGTCTTGGTAATTATAAAACTGAAGATATTCGTCTTAAGCTTTTACACAAAAACGTAGATTAATGAGTTTCATTATAAAGGGGCGAGAGAAAATTTAGACTAACTTGAATTTCAATTATGATTTGTAATAAATTACAACTTTTGCAAAATTTACAGTCAATAGTGTAAAGGTTGCCTAGGTATATTAATTTACTAAAATTAATGTTAATATCACAATATTATTGTATGCCCATATATTTACAATCACAGCTTGCCAAGTTCATAATCTGACAAATTTTTAATACACATTCATGTAGAGATTAAGTAAATTTACAATAAGAAATGATTTGTTAACGAAATTAATTTGGATTGCATTATACACGAATGTAGGCCTTGCATATAAAATTGTCCCTTTTAAGCCTAATTAGATGTTGTTTAAGGTCTAGATCTAGAATCCTCCAGGAAGTTAATTTTAAACATAATTATAGCTTTGCTATACATAAACATTAATCATACTCTAACATTAAGTAGCAAGTGATGAAATAAGACCACGCTGCCAGCGAAATTAACAAAAATACAAATTCAATCTTAGCACGAAGTTAGAGAGAAAAAATATTTATAAAACTCGTGTGTTTATTTACAATTAATCATTATAATTTTTATTAATGATACTTGGACCATTTAATTTACTAAACTAATCTGTATGTTGATAAAAAAATTGAACCATCGAATATACGTTTTTTTTATTAAGTAGAACTGTGCATTAACACGTTTTCTCATTAAGTTCACGACCGATTTGTAAAAATATAAAAGTATTTAAAAGTGGGCAATCCGTTAACGATCGTCACGCAGGGCTCCCCATGCAGCCGATATGGCAGTCATGAGGTGCAGTAATTAATTAGACATCAAGCAGGTGCAGCACACCTTTAGGGCATGAAAATGTAACGCAAGCACTGATTTTAACATTGTGATAAAAAAATAATAATTATAACGTACTTATTAAGATTCTGCAGGAAATTTAGCATAGTAATCTTATTTTACAAGATCGAAGAATGTATTAAGGAAACAGGTATAGGTTAAACATTTTTAGAGACGATTGCGTTCTTAGATTATGTGAAAATTGTATCATTTTAACAGATTTTGGATACTGGTTCTTTTCGAAAATACACAAATATGAAAATAATTTCTGATGAGCTTTTGTAACGTACCATGTTGCACTGCAAGAATAAGACATGCTGTGGTACACTGAGAACAGAAAAGCCAAAGTCAATGGGATGATTTAGGGTTTTAAAATACCATCCCAGTGCAATCTTCAAGTCAATTGGTTCAGTTGTTCAACAATAAATTAGAAAAAAAAAAACAAAAAATGTGGGAAGGTTACTATGGACTTCCTTTAGGTGGCGATCAAAGTTTCTCTAAAATGGGACGATTTATTGTATCACCTTCGTCCAAATTTCAAATAAAGAAGTTTAACAATAAATTAGAAAAGAAACCAACCAATGAAAGGTGATTACTATGGTGTCCATTTGGTGCTCTCCAATATTAGCTGGATGATTTAATAACACTCTCTAATTTTCAAATCAATGGGTTCACTTCTTCAACTATAAATTAAGAACACAAGTAAAGGTAAAAGACGCCCCTTAAGTGGTGATTTGAGCTTGCCCAAAATTAATGGAATGATTTATTTTTCTAAAATACTAACCATGTCCAAATTTTATGTCAATTCTTTCATTGGTTCAACAATAAATTTAAAAAAAACAATAAATGAGGGATAGTTACTACGGGGCCCCTTTAAGTGGTAGTTGGAGTTTATCCAAAATCATTGGAATAATTTATTATTCCAAAATGCTCATTATATTCAGATTTCAAGTAAATTGGCTCACTTGTTCAATAATAAATTTAAAAAAAGCAAAAAGTCAAAGATCATTACCATCGAGCCCCTTTAAGTGGTAGTTGGAGCCAAAAAATAGTGGGATTATTTATTATTGTACTGACCCTGCCCACATCTCAAGTCAGCTGGTTTACTTGTTCTAATAGTAAATTAAAAAAAAAGAAAATGGAGTTAATTTAAGTAGTATTTGGAGCCTATCAAGCATTAGTGGAAGGATACCTTGTCCATATTTCATGCCATTTGGTTTAACAATAAACAAAATAATTAGGGATGGTTGCTTGAGTGATTGTCAGAGCTGGTTCAAAATTATTGGAAAACAAAAAATCAGGGATAGTTAGTGGTGATTGAATTATCCCAAAAATTATCCAAATGTCCACTTATTAAAAAAAATTAAGAAAAACCAAAAAATGAGGGTTGGTATATACAGGAGTTATCCAACGGAAGGTTCGGATTTTCAACGAAAGAAATATAATTCCTTACCTATTCCAATATGCACATTGTACAAAGTTCGACCTGATAGGTTCCTGCTTCAGTCAACGCTATCCGAAGTTCCAAACTGCAGGGCAATATCGCAATATAAAACGGGTACTGTTTGAAAAAAAATCCCTCTATGTCTTCTCGTTTTTCACGTTTTAGAGCTTACTAATTCCAAAATAGTAAAAACACATATTTTTTTGGGTATTTATCCGTCCAGTCCTTCATATTAACTATATCTCAAGAAGAAGTTAAGTTATCAAGCTGCAATTTTCACAATCTGTAGGAAAGGGCCAGGTAGTTTTTTGATAAAAATCGTTTGTTTTCTTCCGTTTTTTAATCTATGTTTCAGCAAGTAGAAAAATTGAGTATAATTTGGTATCAACTGTTTTTTTTTTGCTTTATATGAGTGTTATAATTTTTGCAAATTTGCAGTTTTATAATTTCTACCTTTTCTAATGTTTATAATTCTAATCATTTGCATTATTACTGACCGGGAGTATTTTAGCTTTTAAGTTTAGTTTGTTTAAGCATTTTATACTTTTGGAAGACTGAGTATAACATTATCACTTGTCGACACTTGTAGTTTTAACCTAAACCAATACTATTGTTTCGTTATTGCGTCAAATGCGGAATTTTTACCTTTTTAAGGATATAATATTTCGGTACCTATCTTTGGTAGGTTTCTTTTAATTTCACAATTTCGGATTAATTTGCTGTATTTTTCAATTTTCAGTTTCTATGAGTAAATAACAGGCTATGACAGATAAACCAATCTGTCACTTTAACTTTACTTTGACATTAGGTACTAGTTCGTGCTGATTTTTCTGGTTAGAGCTTTTTTTGAGTAGTTAGCATTAAATTTAACTGATAAAAATGGCACGTTTTTCCCAAAATGAAATTATTGATATGGTTTTTATTCTTCGAGAATACTCTAGAAATCCGTTCCTAGCGAGTTAAGTGTACAAAGAAAGATATCCTGGACCGGCAGCGTCGTCCAAGGGAAGAATCGTTTAAAAATCCGTTGGGAATACTTATTGCAACGGGAAGAATTCGTTATGTTGAAAATCACGAAAGAATTAAACCAGCGTCGAACGAAGATAATGAACTCAATATTTTAACTGCAGTAATAGATAATCCCCATACCAGTACACGGAAACTCGAAAGAGATTTTCAAGTAAGTAGAACATCTGTCAGAAGAATAATTAAAAACAACAAATGTCACCATTATCACATCCAACTACATCAAGAGCTTAAGGAGACCGATTTTCAAAACAGGAGTCTACCTTCCATCGCAATAGATTTGTTAACCAATACAATTTTCATTACTACTCAGATCAAACCCGCACTATTTGCGAGTTCATAGACAAGAGGAATGGTTGATTAATGTTTGGACAGGCATATTCGGTATGTTGTGGGACCCTTTTTCTTCGACGGCGTTCTACATTCGAATTTGTACTTGAATTTGCTCAAATTAGGGACATGTTCATTTTCAGCAAGATGGCGCACCTCCTCACCGTGCCCGTGTATTAAGTGAATGGCTTAATAATAAATTTGTTGAATATATGAAAAGTAGAATCCGAAACGTTTTTGCAACTATCAACCCAGTAATGTTAAATAAGGTTAAACATTATTTTCGTCGTATAATTCAAATTTGCTTAGAACAAGGTGGGAGACATTTTGAACATTTATTAAGATAATTTTTATTTCATTGTTATTTTATCTCGTAATTTTGTTTTTTGTGTTTAAGTGTTTTCCTACTTAATAAATAATGCTTTATAATGTGAATCGTTTTTTGTTTATTTTCCGCGGGTTGCTAGATAATATCAACTAAAAATTGAAAAATACAGCAAATTAATCAGCAAATTGTGAAATTACCGACAAATTTAGAAAGGTAAAAAGTTCCGCACTTGATGCAAAAACGAAAAAATGGCCGTTCCATTTGAAAAAATCAGGTTACTGTTGATTCAAATTTTCTAAATTGACAAAGTAATTTCTCTAAACACAAGAAGAATTTGGATTTGACCGTTCGGTCTACGCTAGTACATTTTATATCTAGTAACATTGCAGAGTTAAGGCCTTCTAAGTTTTGTGATAACAGCGATATTTAATTTTTTTCAGACATCTACCTTTTGTAAAAATGACGGATGAGGATATGGAGATAAGCCAGATGTAGGGCATTATGTTGGATGTAGGGTATTATGTTGGGAAGAAGTGAATGAATTTTTGTTAAACGCCTGTGGTGAGGTACATTTGCTTAACAAGGTAATTATTATGATGCACGTCTCATTGTTGTTTATGGGCAATATATGCTATTTTCAGTTGAAAGAAAATAACTAACATCTACAATTATATATATTTGATTGTACTTATCGTTTTTTTTTTATTATTAGCTGTTTGAGTTTAATAAATTGATTAATGAATAAGCAAGATTGAGGTTATGTACCTGCATTTATTTATATACAAAGTTGCGGGGAAATCACACTGCGAGAAGTAATTGAGCGGATAAAAAGGTATTTTGCTACGCTGCATATGGCATCAGGCAGGAACTGTGCGTCGGTTTTCCATGATAACGTACGCAGAATTGCATTGTACGGCCGCTCCGTGGAGTGCAAAATGATGTTTTGCGGGCGGTTGCACACAAAAAGTATTAACGTAATAAAATCGTTGTAATAAATCATAGATTAAAAAAAATATTTTTCCAACGCAAATTTTAATGGAGCTGAGATAAATTTAAAATAAAATGAATAAAAAATAAGATCAAACATTCTAGAATTTGTTTAGCCACATTGCAAATTATTAGAAAAACAAAGTTTGAAATAACACCAAAAACTGTGGCAGATATTGAAAAAAAAATTGTTCAATGTTTAAGAAATTGCTCATAAATAGCCAAACAGTAGTCCAAACGATCATAAAACTCATGCCTTAGATTTATCAAATGATACGGTGAAATTACATCACAGATTGCCCAAAATGAATTTTGAAGTTGAATCACATTTTCAAACCGAATATTTCTGTATCATTTTTGATGCTGCCCCACTGAAAGAGGTGATTTTGGAGAAAACTTAGTAGACCTGGCTGTTCAATTAATTTGATAGTTTGGTTCAATTACATTCCCATGAAAAACATTCACCAAACATTGGCTAACGATTCTGGAATTTGAGACGGACATCCATCCATCTGAAGCCAAATTTCCTGATTTTCACCAATAACTTTTTCCAAAGCTGATTGAATTGAAGTGCTCAATAATTCAAAAGGAAACCCTGTTAAAATATGATTATAAAAACGTCCAATAATTCGATGTTCAAAATCCATATCATTGCACATCTCCATTACAATAAAACAAAGATATGATCGACGCTCTTCGTCACCATGAAGCAGGTCTTGGTGTCTTTCGTATTTCTAGGAATAGTAATTGTATTTTTTTAATAAGTAAGACATTTCTGTGATTGATTCTTAGGACGTCTCCCACCGTTTTGGTACTTGTATTCTTATTTTCTTCTACGTGAAGTAATACGTGTATATCCATATGATGTGCTTTTTCTCTTACCGCTTCTTCGTTAAGATTTTCCTTTGTTTACATTGTCAATTATTCAAAATCGTACCTTTTATTTCAAATTTCGTGATAACTTTTCTTACAGTAGATGCACTGGGAATGGGTCGATTGGAACGGAAAACATGTCAAACACCACTTGACGCCATAAAACCATTTCACCAGAGTGACTTCTTCCTCAACGGAATAGATCATTATCATTTTTACATTACTATGATTCTACTTTTAAAAAGTACAGAATAATTTAATAATAATATCGACGATAACAAGCCAAATTTAATTAAATGGAAATTTTGTTAGACCCAAAGACCATTTCGGTATCCATTTCATTATTTAGGAGTTTGTGTTTACCATCTTTGTTTGTACTGTATCGCTGTCGTTATTTGCATCGTGTAAATCTAGTTTTAATTGTCAGTCAATATTTACGTTTTATTGACAACAAAAGATCTTTATTTAAATATATTATTCAAGAAATTCTTTTGAAAATAACTGGAAAACGGTTTAGTACCAAAAATTCGAATTGGGTAGATGGTCTTGTTTTACCGAGTTTCATTACAACTTCTGTCAAAAATTAACAGGGGAGCCAACGTTTGGCTCCCTTCAAATTTATATGGAATGTCCTATATGCCCAAAACCAGTGTACCAGCCGGTATAACCTACAATCTGCATTAGGGCAGCCGATGTTACCAACTACAATGCAATTGCCATTACCAGGTCCACTATACAAAATCCTTTATTGTAACACTACTTTACCAAAAACAGTGATACAACATGATTTTTTCAACAACGAAATAGAAAATAGTATATTGTAGTACCAGCGCGTAAAGAAGCTGTTGAAAAATAAGCGTAAATATTGGAGTATAAGCGTAGTAAAAAGTTACAATTGTACAAATTTAGAATATATTTCTTTTGAATAGTTTTCCTAACAGAAAATGTGTCATTCTCCATTTTCGTAAAAAAAAACTATGCATTCACATGTATTTGCGAGTTCTTAAATACAAACTCTATTACAATTTTTGACTACTATACAATTATCTAATAATGTTTAGTACTACTGTAATAAGAAAGGTTTGATGATATTTTCAAATGGATTACAAGATAGTAAAATACATAATGCTTATATGACTAATAAAAAATTTCACTTTCCTAGTCACTAATAAATAATGTATCATCCAGCTGTTGTTATATAACCAACTAGACGGTTTGTATCTGTTTATTATACACCTAACCAATATTCTTCTTAATCATTTAAAGGTATTTAGTAAATTGACTGACCAAACATGTATAATATTACAATCATTTCTTAATCGTTAGAAATTGGATATTAACACCTGCGTATAAAAAAAAAATAAAGAATGCTATATGAGTAGAAGTATTCAAATGTCTAATGGTTCTGTCTTAGTTAAAGCAATGAAATGATGAGTTGACATTGTGTAAATGTTTTCTATCTAGACTTAAAACTGTACTTCTACGTAAATTCATTTAATCTAATATCGTTGACTGAAAGATGTTTAAATTAATACAAATACGAAAACATAACAGAAGCTCTGCTTTCTTCTCGGTAGAAATATAAATAGGACAAATATGGTCCTAGAATAAATTCCTGAAAGATCTTCACACACGATGACAAATTATATTTAATTGCTATTTTCGTTACAGTACTCAAGCGATATCACATGGAATTCCATTGGAGCAATTGCCTACGTTAAAGCATGCAGGTACCGTCAGATTCATTATTCCTAGCTTTCGAATTAACGCTTGAAGGGATTTGCACTTTGATACTTGTGAAATTAACCTTACATTTCACCTTAGAAATTTCATACCCTAGCATTTCACTTTACAGTAAAATCCAGTATGCGAGCCACGATTATCCGAGATCTCAATTATCCGAGGTGGGGCTCAAAAACCTTTAATCGATTTTCATGCATTCCGTAAGGTACGGTGGATTTGTATGGAAGACGTCTATATCGAACCCTACTGAATTTGGAGTTGGTGACGTAACTGTCGGTGACGAAGCGAAATCGCTGCCAACTTTAACAGTGGAAAAAATCAAAGTTGTCCAAGACAACTCTGAACATAAATCTATGAAAAATGAGAAGGTGCTTTGTATTTATGATTTATAGGTACAACAGCAAAAAAAGGAACCTCCAATCTCCGGGCCGATTTTACAAGCGAAAGCGTTAGACCTGTATACTCAGTTTCCATAAGAGTCTGATGGATTCAAAGCCAGCATTGGATAGCTAAACCGTTGACCTTGATCCTCAATACCTCGGATAATCGGGACTCTACTGTAATTAATTAAAGGTTTCATAAAACATTGAGATCCGATATTTTTAATTAAACAAAATTGATAACCAAAACCGTACAAAATGTTAGTTTATTTTGTACGTACCCTAACTCAGTTAAAAATCACATCACCTGTAAAACGATAATCTGTTACTGATAAGGGTAAATCGAAATTGTACTGCTTATAAAATTATCAATAAATACTCACGGGTACGTTATATACAGGGTGTTTTAAAAATAAAGCGCAGGGGACAAGAAGCAAATCATATGCAAACAACTCTCTGATACATGAAATAAAATTTTGGATGATACGTCTTTACGTATTACCTTTGATTATACTCGAATTATTGATATTTTAGACACCCTGCAATGATGTGCTATTGAATCTAGTTTTGTATAAATATACAGGATATGTCGGATATGTGCTCTCTAGCTTTAAATAAAAAATTTAAATAAATATGTGTCTAAAATTAATTAATACAGAGATATGGAACAATTTCATATCGCTTATTTGTTCGATTTCTGAAATTTCTGAAATCGGTCATCCGTATTACTAATTCTGTGCATTATCGTGAGTACGGAAACTGTGAAATCAGTTCAATTTGTTATTGTTACGGGAAACGCTAGAAAATTCTCAGCCGAAGAATACCAAATTGTACAACGTTTGAAAGATGTTTTAGCGAAACTGAACCAGTAAACGCCCGTCGACAAAGATATCGACGAACTTCAAATCCTGAAGAAGAAATAGTCGACGCTGTACAGTTGTCTTCTATTACAAACATCAGAATATTGTCACTCCTTTCGACATTTCCACCACCAACTTATGGTGAACATTGTGTGAAAACCAATTGCACCCGTTTCATGTTAAGTCTGTACAAAATTCGTTACCACAAGATTATAATAATCACAAACATTTTTTCCGGTGGTTCATTTGACAATACATACGAGATTGTAACTTTCTAGGTGCCTGCTGCTTACCGATGAATTTTGCTTTACAAGAAATGTAATTACTAATTTTTGAAATACCCATACTTGGGTCAATCAAGATACAACTGCTACTACCCATGCCAAGATACACTTTCATTAAATATCTGGCCTGGTCTTCTTAGCAACACTCACATCGACCCCTAGTTTTTATACCTAGAATTTCATGAATATCTTACATGCATTTTGCAAAATAATCTTTATATGAGCTTGCAGAAGATATCTCGATTGCCAATAGGCAGAGGATGTGATTTGTGCATGGCCATGTTGCAGCTCACTATTCTGAACTTCTCACTGACTATTTAAACAGAGCATATGGTAACCGACGGATTGATCGAAAAGCACAAGTTAAACGTCCAATGCGATCTGCCGATCTAACACTGTTAGATCATTTAATGTGGAGCTGGACGAAACCTATTGGTTATTCTACGCCTGTTGGAACACAAGAAAAACCAAGAAATGGGATGTGGAAATCGCAGCAACTATCAAGCCTCGTCCTGATGTTATACAAAGTGCCAAAGAAACATTGATTCGTCGCGGACCGTGATTAGCAGAACATAAAACGTACTAATTTTCTAACTTCTCGCGCATATTAATGCTCCTCTGCCTTCCCAACAATTTGGAAAGTTCCCATTTATAAATTGTCGAACTACTCGATAATAATACACATGCAATCCACATTTTCCATCAGAAGTGGGAGATCATTTTGAAGAAATTCTCGATATGTCACCCTATTCAAAACATCAAAAAAGAACGGATCGATTACTTGCAAAGCAATATTGAATTTTCTTGTAACATTAAAGGAACTTCCTACGCCAGGTTTTCGGCTAATACTTCTTTCTTGTACGTAACGCTTCATGTAGCTTCAAATCTATGCTTCAACTTTTCAATTGCAGCACTTTGCGACATTCTTGCACCTGTGTATTTTTTATTGTAGATTGTTTGACCTAATAAAATATTACAATCCGCTTCACCAAGACTTTATACCATATTAATTAGTTCTTGACGAGTAAAATTCATCATGAGACATAATTTTTTCAAAATAATTGACAGATTGTAACATTGTCTGAAGTCCACTCGATTTTTCTTGTTTTAGGCAGAAAAGTTTCTCGATATTTAGTTACTTTAGGATAGTACCTGCATTGTGGATTTTTACATTGAACATTCACGAGTACAATAATAAATAGGTAGTGCCATTTGAAAAAAATGAGTTTTTGATACCATTTTTTAATTTGTCATGTTTGTAGGTAGCGGACCGAGAAAATTTTATTATTATTGTCGTAATTTGATAATCTTTTTCGGGATATTTTGTTTTATGTATTTTATGTAACTGACATTTGACTCAGAGTTGAAAAGAACAAAAAAACATATGTTGGGGGGAGAAAACAGGTGTTCTTTCGAAACTGCCTTTACCGAAATACCATGACGAATCGTTGAAAATTTCTATACACATATTTTAGGGGAAAAACGTCGCCAGTGAGTAATCAATGACATTACAATATACCGCAAATCAAAAGACGTCTTTGTTTGCTACTTTGAAATTCGAGACCTATATGAAGGGTTTGTTACGGACGCGTGCACATTTTAAAAATTAATTCTTCTGTTAATAATAAATATGAAAATATTTCCACGTAATATTTCTTGTTTATTTTTTATAACTTTTAAAAACGGGGTTGGATTTGGAAGTAAAAACAGTTACTTGCAGTTAGAGGTTCGATTGAGTCGTACCACTTTATCGTGTCCATTTTAGTAAACACTAAAAACGCGAATTTGTCCGTTTCCTTTTTTTTCAAAAGTAAGGTGGTCGTGTAAATGAACGTATCGCTAAATATTCGGGTTTTAATCCACGAAGCGCGCTTGAAAGCAATATATCTATAAATAATCGCTACCGCATTGGGTTTAAACCACGTATCTTAACTCGTTAAGTATTGGTGATCAAGTGATTATATTCAAGCGTAAGTAGGGATTTGAATGAAGATTAAAGCTCGCTGCACGCAATTCAACAACCCTATGTAACCTATTAACAAGCAATTATTGCCTTGCAAGAAGTTTCTATTTAATTACTACGAGATGTTAAATCGCATAAAATTGTCATTTGATAACAAATGGTAGTAAGTAAAATGTTAATTCGCCACCTCGCAAGCACGCTTGCTGAAATTTGTTAAAATAAAAGGACTCCGTGTCAGACAGTATAGTGCCCCTCGCTGGTGTGAGTTGATATTGTTGACAGTTTACTAATATTTTCGCCCATGTAGAGCATATAATGCGTGGACAAACGTGACACGATAAACCTCAGATAATTGTTATACGATACCGGGGTTTACAGGCACGGGTCCAGATGAGATTAAAACCACCTCGAATTCCATAGTTACTGTTAAACTAATCCGCTCTTATTGTTTTTAAATGCAGATAGATGTATAGATGAACGTGTAAGCTAAGAAATGGATACTGTAGTTTGTAACGTACTCACTCAAACGTGCAGGTAGGTTATATGATTTAATTCTACCTTACCCCTGCAAGGCTTTGTTTTAATGATTTTTTCTTGTCTTTGATTCAGCCAGCTTATTTAGTGTTGTTTGTCTACGAACTGATTTCTTTATATATGTAATTTATTGTAATTATACGTATGTATTTTTGTGCTTTTATTATTCACCATACGATTGTGTACAACATGACAAGAATAGCTCTGCGGGTGAAGTAATAAAGGTAAACCGCGCCCATTGTTGCGCGGTGATCGACAGAGAGATTGGAAGGAAAGTAGTCACTTGAATAGGAGACGTTCAGTATTCAACTTCAATACGTGCACGTCTTGTATAGTCTAAGAAAAAGCGAATTAAGTTTATTGTTTATGTGACATCGTCTATATTGGAGTTTTTAGTTGGATAGGCTATTTATGTCCATGTTCAGATATTTCTTAAATTGCGTATATTTGTGTGAACATTTTCTTTAATCCAAACATTCTTTAATTCTCTCAATTACAAAAAATGATTTATTCTATATAAAATAATTAAAAAGTGGTACAAAATTTGGTGGGTAAATTATATTTTCTTTGTGCATATTGCACTTTGATTTTTATATTTTGTCTACGTAATACTGTATGCAGCTTTTCCGGGTGTAGCATCGGTCTTTTTCCCTCCGAATGCGTTCTCTTTTCTTTGTGTACGCAAGAGGCTGAAATTCTCACCCACAGAGCGATTATTGTCAAGTTGTATGTGTAAATTCCTTCCCTATTTTTTTGCCCTTGTCTAAGTGTAGTTAAACTGCATTGCAGTTACCTTATTGCTACCTGTTTAATTTTACTGTTTGTCGAATTTTATGTGTACCTTAATCTACATGATTGTTTTCTTTGTTTGCTTTAGTGTTAACTTAAAGACTGGCATGATTGGTTGTATAAGGGCCACATGTTCGGTATTACAATTTTTGTTCTGATTTAGTTATGACACAATTATGGGTGTGATTTCGCCGTTTGACTTTTTTTGTGTTTATGTGTAAACTGCTTTTTATATTTTTTCAGTTAATTAATTTTGTAATGTTGTAGGCACTTTAACCTGGTTTAATGGTGTTTTGTTATATATTGGACATTTGCTTTGTCCTTTCATTTATTAGTGTACTTGTGGAATTACTTATTTATTAATAAATTGGGTTTTCTTGGTGGTTCTTTCCCAATTTAGCACTTTAATGGTTTGAACCATGATTGCGCAAAGCTCGTTAATTCTAATTTGAGTAGTTTCATTGTTTACCTGTCTCACATGATTCAACACTTATCCTCATACAATCCTATCTCTGTCACATAACACGGCGTAGCTTACTACTACTAGACGGTAAATTCTCTTTATCAGATTTGAGTTTTGCGAGTAATTAAATATCAGACTTGTAAATAAATTCTAACGTTTATAGTATAGTAGCATTATTATCAGTAAAGTTAAGATACACACCAGAGCGATTTTTTTTTCTTGAATTTGCATTATTGCGAATAAGTTACGCTCTTAAAGATTCTGTAGTCTTTTAATTATTATTACCTATTATTTAATACCTTGGGACACTGCATGTTTAAAAACTCGCAGTAGGCACATGCGACTGAGCAATTATAAGATACGGCAAACATTCAGGAATCAAACAACATTAATTACTTTGACTTATCTGTAAGGATTTGGAAGGTACGAATTTTTGAACAGACCCCTGCCGAAATTCTGACAAATAAGCACCGCAATCTGATGACAGATACGTAAAAACGACTTCTATGAAAGCTATTCGTAATTTAGCATAAAATCCAAAAACAAAATCAAACTGGGTAGATCCCATTTAAAAAACACCCTGTGTATAAATTGCAATATTTTTAAACGTGCAGGAGAGATGCATCTATAATCTCAAAAAAAAAAGAAAAAGTCAAAATCTCTAATAATAAACAAGTTATGGAATTTTTTCAGAACGTTGGGACATCCTGTATAAGTTTAAAGTATAAATTCAATTTATACACTGCGCAAACCTTTTTTTTTTTGTCATGATACATGGAGCGTAATATTCTGACGTGCATAATGAAAATAATTCACGTATTCGGCAAGCATCTTTATCATTACTTGGTGTCCCATTTTGAAATTTGAATATTTGAATATGTGTGTATGGTGTGTGAAACACGCTTAGATTAGGTGCATAACTACGAAGAACTGAAATAGTATTTTTATAACGCACTTATCAAATTAATATTACTACTTTTGTCAGATTGAATACTTAAAAAGATTTAAGTTTATTTGCATTTTATTGCAATTTGTTTACAAAATATCTTCATTATGTATAATTTATACGTTTATTTAAAAACAGAAGTTATGTAGAATGATGATAGTTATGTCGAATATTAGAAATGAAAAAAAAATGTTATAGATACAAATTTATGTAAACAACAATTTCAATACCAACATAAATTGAGTTCTAACGGAAATTGAAAATTACGAGTTTATGAAGTTTTTTATTAAAAAAAGTTTAAAACTTTTAATTCCATATAATGAAGAAACATCATAAATTCAAAATTCTACAAATTCTATAAATTCATTCCTTACCTAAAAAAATTTATAGATACAATTTTTTATAGCATAATTTAGCAATAACAACTATTAACAATTGTTTATAGATTTCCAAAACATTTAAATACCATAACTTTTCCAAATACAGATTAAATATTTGCTTATCTTTCACAAACCGTTCTAAATTAAATTTTAAAACGGTACAAAGATAAAACTAAAAATGAATGGCCAATATTTCACAGTAACTAAAAAACATTCAAATATTTCCTGTTAATGTTACCAAAACCAGTTTAAAATAAGCTTAATTAGTTGTCATTCCCAAAAATAGATGAGAGTAATTAAGGAGGTCCCATAAAATTATAATAATTGATTTTGGTAGCAAGTTTTATCAATGTACCATATATTTCTGCTGTTAAAGAAAATATAGTCAACATGTTTTTTTCATTTGACTAATACAGATTAACTTGTTAGTCGTAGTTATGTTCTCAAATATACTGCATTTTAGAAATGATATTCCCATTACTTCACCTACACTTTTCAGATAAAACAGCTTAACGCATGAAATACTAAATAAAAACAGATAATAATTTATTTAATGTTAATCACTTTTATTACTATCATCTTTTATAAATAAAAATCTGTAAATAATACTCATAAAGATACCTAAATGGTAATAGATACTTAATTAAAAAATTTTGAAAGATGTAATTACTCAAAAACTGAATGAATGTCTGCACTGTATAATAGCCTCACTATTGTTTATATGATCACAGCATTATCTGATAAATTAGGCTAAATACTCCAATAGAAAGGAGGTTTTGAGGAAAATGATGCGTAATATTTGTAATTGTGTTCAAACAATTAAATAAATCGTAATTTAATCCCATGTAAACATACACTCAAACAAATTAGAAAAATGCAACTAACATTGCAATGCCCTATATAGAAAATTTTATATCCATTACTGTACACTAACAATAATTTTTTTTAACAATCAATAAATTTTCTTGCGCAATTCAATCAATACAAATACCGATGCGTATACTGGACATCGGCATTGATCTATCTACACAACCGTGATCTTGAGCTTCTGGTATCTGGAGCACTGAGAGCATTGCCCTACCACATGAAGATTTTTTCTACAAATGTCGCACTTAATATCTCTCCGGGGCATTATTTTAAGCAACAATTAGATTTTATTTCGATTTGAAATCATTGGACCACGTGAATTAAAAAAGAATAGAATATTTCAAATGTGCTTAAAACTTTCGATAGTCAGTCAATATCGATCTAGTTCAATTTTTTGACGCCCAAGGGAACTAAGATATCTTAATCTAGCACACATTCTAAAGAAATGCGCTATTTTAGCTAGGACATAGAATATTAATTTATAATGAAAGGAATTATCATTACTTTTTTAGGCAACGCCTACAGATAAAATTTGTACACCTATGAAGAGTAATTTTTCAAAGTGGTATAGAAAACATATTAATTTAGAAACGTACAGCACGCTTAGTTATAATAAAAGTATAACAGTTATAATTTTTTTCTATGTCTATCCAAATTAAGTATCTTATTGTTAATGTTTTATCCATTATAATATATCTATCATATTCCATTTAGCTACTAAATTGATAGATAACATCTTTATACTTTCAATGCAATAATAATGTGAATGTATTTATTAGACCACAAAATTTATCGTTCACAATGGCAATGAATGTCATTAGACAGTAATTGATTTCTTTATTCTGAATTAACTAGTGACATGAATTTTTGTCAATCACGTAATTAGTAAATCACTAACAAACTAAAAAAAATGATTGATACACAACATGCTAACAACATTTCAATTATAAAGTGAAATGTTATTGCACCTTCGACTTAATTAGATTATCCTTTCAGAAAAGTAAAAAAATACAAACCTAGCTTGGATATAGTTATAATGGAATGTTAAAAAAAAGTAATTACTTTTCTTTATTAATTTACAATAAAAATTTGTATTGGAATGAATTTAGGTCAAGTTTGAAGGAAATAAATTGATGGATAGTGTTGATTATTATAGTAAAGAAGAACGCATAAGTTTCTGAAGTTACTTGACAAATTATCATAAAAGTCACAAAATCGAAAGACTTTTTAAATCTTATGTCTCTTTCTAGTATTTAATACCAGTTTCAAATACTTGCAAAGCTAACTTTGAACGAAATTAGTTATAATTTTAATTGTTAAAAATAACTGTTCTGTTTTTGGCATAATTGTTATGTTGACACACACAAAGTACTAGTGCTGTAGTGTACATATTGTTCATAGCGTAATATAACAGTTTGTGACAGGAACAGCAAAGAAAAGCAGCTTATTTTTTTCTTGTATTGCAGCAACACTGAGCTCGTAAAATTTTATTCCAGAATCCTGAAGACGCCATACGACTTGTAACTATTTCCGTACACATTCAATAACCTGGTCATTTGGTGATGCAATTGCCCATAATAACATGTGGATTTGGGAATTATGGTACCCGCATACTATCACCCCAAAGTATAGTGGTGATAATATATGTAGGTTGTGAAAGTTGCCTTTAAAGCTTCGAAGCATTAATTTTAGAATCATCGGGATGTAATCTGTAAGTAATGATCTTTATTCGCCACAGTCGAACTTGAACGGCCTATACGAAGTGCGTCTTTCACATTTTCGGTACTGCGGTAGTGATACCATATTCTTAATGTTATAGCAGGTGTTCTCCGTTAGAATGCTCTATGGTACAAGCTAACGCAAAATAACGATAACAATAGTTAATAAATCAATGAAATAATAGATTGACAGATTGAACCTTTTACCCAAAATGAATAACAACACAATGAAACTTGAAAAGATAAATTTATTCAATTACTCTAGATCAATTAACAGTTATCTTAATGGAAGCTAAGTTTGCCCAATGAACTGTATTCAAACTAGCTATCCACAAAATGTGAAATCAATCTACAAAATCAATAAACAAAACATGAAACATACAAAACTTATTACCGTTACCTTGTACCTACTCACCAATAATTCTCTAAAGTTTAAAAATTTAATGAAAAGATTCATATTCTTTAGCCTTACTTCGTGGAATTCCATATTTAATAGCACTAGTGTTTTAAATACAATATAACTCCACGATTTATTTTTCATAATTATTTATTTCTAACATCTAATATGTTCTTTGTATCTAATATCAAAGTTCCTAAGTGTTTGTTAAATATAAACAGAATTACAGAATGTGTAGTTTCAAATACCCGACTTCAAAACGCTATTAATTGAATTTTTCGCATTAAATAAACAGTTATGGATATTGGTATTAGTTTTGAATGTTACTTTGTTTATAGAGAATGTCATTACCATTAAACCAAACAAATTTCAATAAAGAAATATCAATTATAAAAAAATTGCACAAGCAATTGTTTTCATTTCAAAATTAATCGACACTAGTTAAAAATCAAGAGTACCTACAAATGATCCATTAAAAACATTTACCCAGTTAACATAGAACTGACAGAAAATAAATAGATGCCAATTTCAACTTTTAGAAAAATATCAGAAAAAGTAGCTCGCATGTTACAAAATAACAAGAAGTACAAACTAGCTTTCAAACCTAATACCAATGTTCTTAAATATTTATTTAATGGAAAGATTCAACTAACGACATTTTGGAGTCTGGTGTTTATCAATTGAATTGCACATTCTGTAATTCTATTTATAACGGACAAACACTTAGGAATCTTGATATTAGATACAGAGAACACATTATATGTTACAAATATAAACACACAGGCAAATCTAATAATGCCAAACATTATGCCTTATGCCTTCACAAAACAACATTAAATTTTTACATTTTTGCAATAAAAAAGACAAATTAATGTTTTGGAAGCATTCGAAATTTATAAACATAAATAGAAAGCACGTTTAATGAACGAACATGTTGATCTAATTGATTCGCCTTTAACAGATGTTTAAAATTTAGAATTATAATTTACATCGAGTTTACTGTTTTCCCTTAATGATTTGGTATCATAACTACTTATTTGTTATTTTCCGCTTGATAATGATACATGCTGTATTACAACGCGTAGAGAAATAAATAGGTATAAAAAGAAGTTGTGGAATTATATTGGATTTAAAACATTAATGCTATTTCATGATGCGATTTAAGCTTTCAGTGAAACATAATCTTACAATGAATAATTAGACAATGTATTCAAACAAAATAAAACATTTGGAATGATAAGGGAACTTGTCCACATTTACGGATTTTGAAAAAAATCCGTAGTAACTACACCATTTTCCTTGAAACCGCCTTGTATAGGTATGTTACATTGAAATTTTAACGTAGTAAACTTCTTTTTATACAAATGAATGACTAATTTAAGATTTGTTAGAATGGCAAATAAATAGACGACGTAATCTGAGTGATGGGAAGGATATTAAACAACCAATCCTGTTTATTTAGTTATAGAAAAGTCGGTTTAACAGCCGATCTCACCTAAATCCATATACATTTAGGCAGTATTTAGACGAGATAGAATAAAATAGTGGTCAAGAAGTTAGGCTACACGCCTAAATGTTATTTACAGAACTTATGATTATCCCTATTTTTCTTTCTCTCTGATGATTATAACCTAAAAAACCCAAATACTGGTATATAATAATATCCAAGAATCTCACGTAATAATTTATTTATTTATAACTTTCCTCTAGTTCTGAACACATTTGTGTTGCCTACATTATCATAATCTTACATATATGTACATGCAAAATGCCTACTACTACTTTGTGTATTTTAATTACTGTTCCACTTTACTGCTTTATTTCCTATTTATCGAACTGGCAGCGTAGTGGTGACACGACCTGCTTAGCATTTGGGAGGTAATGGGTTCGATTCCCATTACCCTCTACCTTGTATGACGTTTTTTCATGGGGTTTTCGTCATACACATGTAGCGGTATGGTCACTATGTATATGCACACCATGTGCGGCTACTTAGGCGAATGCTGGGTTAATATTTTCCCCCTCAGAATCCTAACTCCATTCCTTCCGATCCTATCCTGACCACACCCATCCTTAATCCCACCATGCATATATACGTAATGTATTTATGTATGCTGGGAATCCATGGCTGAAGGAGCTTGGAAAGCTCGAGCAGCTCGCCCTCCCTCTTGGGGAGGGAATGAAATATGTGGCCTTTTCCTTTTTTCCATTGCCTATTTTCTGTTATTACAAATTGAGCTTAAAACTGCTTAGATGCTACAGCGTCCCTTTTTTTATTTACACTATTTTCTAACAAATTAACAGTTGTAAAAGTTTCCGTCACTACTGCTTGATTATTTCATTTAATTATTCAATAGGCGGTTAATAATATCCTATTAAGTCTACTAATTGTAAATTGAGCAGATTGTCCATTTTCTATGCTTTTTTGTAATGTACAATCAATCTTGGCTATTTATAAATAATCGCATCGTATTCACAACTAGACTTACAAGATTCACTCTAGTAGGTTATTCCATCATTATCAATTAAATGTTAATCGTATATGACTTTATCATAACACGACGTGATTTAGTGGTATTCAATTGCTATATATTCTCATAATTGGTATTCTTAATGGTACCAAAGAAGCCATCTAATGAAACCTGCTTAACATAGCACCAATATACAAATGCACTTATACAGCCTATTTTTGCCTAAATATATTCCAATACTAAAAAAATAAGTTTCGCCCTAAGTATTAACATTAGAACTTTACCATGGCTACCTGTATTGCCTATAGTTAATGCAAACTTTTTTTACCTCAATATACGAAAATATTAAATATTGGGGCCGTTTCGAGTTACTAATTCTGTATATTGTAACTGTAACTGTGGTTTCATATTAGTTGAGATGATTGGCCGATTTCCACAGTTGTAATTGTGGTTTCATATTAGTTGAGTTGATTGGCCTATTTCCACGGTTGTAACTGTGGTTTCATATTAGTTGAGTTGATCGACCTATTTCCACAGTGTAACTGTGGAAATACCTACATATACAAGGTGATTAATTAAGAATGGACAATTTGTAACACAAAGCACCAATACTAAAAGCTTATAATTGATCTGAACACATATTACGCAAGCGTTTGCAAAGTGCTATAACTGAAAGCTTAGCTTGAAATATTGTAATAACTTTAAGTTATACAATCAACTTGCAAATTGGTATTTGTACGTTTTCTCACAATAGGATTTCTAATTCTTATTTTGACGTTGTTCAAACATGGCGTTCGTTTCTGTTTAATACTTAAGCAAATTAACACAGTAAATACTCTTCTGTTGATCCAATGATTAAGTTTGATCGAAAATGTACAAGAGATTAATTTTTTTCTAGAAACGTTACTCTCGTTTTTTTTTCGATAACGGTAACAGTGTTTCAGATATATTATGCGTTTAAAGTTATCAATACACGAAATTCATCTTCAATTAGTAGTAAACCCCTGTATTTTTTTCGATTCTTTAAAAAAATAAGGTAATCATCGTATATACAGTATGAATTAATCATGGATATGTTCAAATCAAATTCACATAGTAAAATACTGGACTGTATCTGCCTGATAAGCAAAAATAAACATTTTTAATAATACCAATTAAAAAAACCTTCTCGTTCATCATTACTCATTATTCACAAAAGACAACCATATCAATGACCCATAAACTCTTATAAAAAAATTACCAAACATTCATCATTCTGTAATGAAAAAAACAGTTATTTATGTACCTCTAAAGCAGAATATTAAAAACAAACATTTATTACATGGCGCTTGCACTTTAATAGCAAATAACTTGTTTAGAAACCTACTTTCTGTTGAAAATTAAAAACAAAATTGCGTTTCTGTAGCAAGTATAGGTATATTAATCTCATATTTTGCAAAAAAAAAAAACGCAAATGAAGATAATTGATAATCGTAACGGATGTACATTAATTAACGCTTACTCATTCATTGCATTAATCCCACTTTACTAGCTTGTTTTCTACCTAACAAATCTTTCTAATTTTTTTATTAATTTAGTTTAGAATGGAAGTACACTAGTCTTAAATTTTGATGTAGGTTGAAATTACATCTTACTTTCTTCAAAATACTTGCACGCGAGAAGATTAGATGTATTCTAATAAAGTTAAACGAGTAACACTTGACATAAGAATTAACGAGATCATGACAGTATTAATATCGATAGCAATCTGAACGTTTTACTAGTAAAAAGAAAGGAAGGCCGCTCCTTGTCTATCAACTTTGACGTAGCCTACACCTGGCATTACTTCAGATGAACAAAATAAAAAATAACAAAACCAGCTTCAAGACTTGATAGTGATTTCTATTATTGTTTGTTAAAGCTATATCGTTGTAACGGTTATTATAAATGACACTTCTATATTATACTTACTACTGAAACATATTCGGAAAAACCTTACCGCTTTAAGAAGAAAATTGCAGGTGACTGATTCATGTTCTGTAATCATAATATCATCAGTACCATAATTTAGAATTTCTTATACGTTAGTACAATGTAATAAATAATTAAATGCGAAACATTCGTGAAATGTTTCTTGATTAAAACTACATCAACTGCACGTGCAGTTTTTCACACCATTCTAATGTGCTTTTTAATGGAGTGAAAAAATGTGTTACTTGTGTTCTTCTAATATAAACCTTCTGATTTACTTACGCTAGATTTAAATAACAGGGGAGCGCTTAATTTAAAGACAAATTATATTAAATATCTACATGTCAGTTCGGTCATGTTTACCAACAAGTCAGTAAAATTTAATGTTTGATCTTATACAACGTATTTAAAATGTAAAATACAATATTATGTACTTAAGGGGGACAGGTACCTTGACAATGGCAAAAAAAATCGATTTTTTGATTTTATGTTTTATTCAAATTACAATAGTTTAGAAACGTTTTAAGACCATTTGCATTTTTTTATGAGTAATGGAAGTGATAAAAAAAAGAACGTATAGGTAGTTTATAGCTGACCGCCACCCTCATACGCGTTGTCGTCAACCAAGTTTATTTCTTCTTCTAATTTCCTTCGCGCTTTACTTTTAGCCTGTCTCACTTCCTCAGGTTCTTTTTTTAATTTATACTCTGAACTGATAAGTCTCTTACTATCCAATTTTTTTTAGTGCAGTTGTACAATTTTGAGTGGGTTCTGTGCCTAGCTTTTGCAAGACTCTCCATCGAAAAATTTGACCCATGTTGAATGTTCTCACAGCCTAGTATGCGCCCAAACGTAATATGGCATAAATTCTTTTTGGAACAATTTTCCATAGCTAGTTTGGCAGTGGACGCATTTCTTTAGCAGCTGGATATTTTATAAAACTGTTATAAGACAAGGTTATAAAAAAAATTATAAACCATAAAATTACGTCATAAAATATCGTAACAAGAAGAAAAACATTGGATGAGCGAAGTACTATGCGCGTTCCGTACTGCTCTCCTGAAAAATCATGTCAACTGAATCACTTCACTTTTTTGCACTAGGTCACTAATTTAGGATGAATACTTTGATAAAATTTTTACTAGTAATAAAGCTATAAGGATCGAAAATCTAAAAAAAACTCGTTTTTTTCAAGCGGCAAAAATATTGAAAGAAAATTTATGGAAATAAGAATGGATCTAATTAAAGGTGACATAATAACAAAACTAACAATAAAAAAAAACAGCTGAATAGAGCAACAGGAAGGTGGGAAAAAGGAACATGAAGTTGCCTAGTTTTACATGGAAAATGACAAGGTACACTTTAACTGGACTGGCAAGTGAAATGTCTATGGTTCGATACTTCGCCTAGAGTATTGATTTTTATACACATCCTCTTAACTTACTCACATCCATTCCTTGGTACTCTATGTTCTCAACAAATTTCATTAAAACATGCGGTTAATTCGCTTTTACTTTCTGCAACGATCATTTGCCTGAAGCTTAAACAGAACTGTTCATTTTGTGTAATATCCGTTTATAGTTTTTAATATATGGCATATCTGATATCTTAACGCACATGCACATGTACAGCTTCTCTAGTAGCCAGAAAGCTCGAACAGCAATTTAAATGTCTGAGTTCGATTGTTCATTTTCTTTTAACCTACACACATTAAGTATTAGTTCTATGAAGAAAGTTTAGAATACTGATAATAAATATAGTTTAATATTTTTTTTCCGTTTGTCTAAAATTGTATGGTAATACTGAAGCAAGGTTGTTATAAAATTTGTACAGTTTGGCAGATATTCGGTTTAAGTGTGTATGCAACAAATGTTTAGGGCATTTATGCTCATTAGAAATGAACCAAAACCATTCTATTAAAAAACTGCGTATGAAACCACAATTCAATAACTGATGACGTCACGTTCATGTAAAATATAATTATTTGTCTTTAAAATAATCGCTCGGCGTTTTGGCCGGCTCTACAGGGTCCACCCGGAAGCGCAACGGAGCTGATTACCCAGTGATTCTGGTGGGCTTTCACCAGAATCTACAAATTTGTTTTCTCGGATATAAGCACTTTCTGCATCGCATTACGTGATGAAAACCACATTATAAAACTATTCGTGTGTTAAGTATTCTTTAATACCAGACTACATACTTAAAACGTTTAGTTTATCCAGCCCTGTTTAAAAACAAAAATATTCCAGTAAACTAATCGGTTCTGAAGATTTAAACACATTTTACATACGTCCCGAGATAAGAAATTCATTAGATATAAAACTGTTAAAACGCAAGCAAACGTTTGAACATAAAAATATCAATTTATTAAACCCTAACCTTCCTCACTTTCAGGTAGAAACCATTGACTATATATATATGTATATATATATATATATATATATATATATATATATATATATATATATAACCTTATCTTTTTGAAAATATTTCACCGAGCAATAATACGTCATCGTGTGAATGCGTTACTTCTACCTGTACCGTTATAATTATTTTTTTTAGTCACCGTCAGGAGAACAGAGTCGAGTGCCCCAATGGGTTGGAAGCATCCGGGAGTGCCTGCGCCAAGGAGTGCCCGCTTACTTTTGGTTTTAACAGACTAATTGGAATTGGTTTTTTGTTTTATATTTGGTTATATTTGGTTTTTGTTGTTATTATCTTAGCGTAGAATAAGTGTAAATATTTAGGATTGTTGAGTTATAGGACAATACATGTATAAAACCTTTTTCTGTGTATTCGTCAGTGTGAACCCCCAGGTAGCAATCAATTAGGCCTAAAAGAACTCACGACCAACCTTCGATTTCGAGCTATAGCCGGGGTAAAGCATAATAAAAATAAACATATCCCATTAGGGCCTTAAATATATATAGACACCCACATGCGCGTGCTAATACTATATTTTTAGACGTACAATTCAATTAACAGTTTCATTTAAATTTAGACTAATCAAACACTGGCGTTTCAGCTTTGCTTGACAGATATGAAAATAAAGGTTGTATTAGAAGTTAATTTTTTTTTGCGTTTGACGTGACCATTTATATAAGGAGTTTAGATTAATTTTTAACTCTTATTTAGTTTCATATTAAACATTTTATATGAGAGACCAACCTAAAACTAAATTATTATTTAGGGCTTAGTTTTTTTTGTCGAAAGCCCTACAATAAAATCATTTCAACGCTCTCTAGCCTTTTGGTCTAAATAAATGAAGCATTTGGATAATCGCATCAAAATATGGTTACTATTTATTATTTGGAATAGATAAGGGTAAAATACAACTATCTATAATTGAGAACTGCTGTACTGTAAATTGGAGTTTGTTTGGGGCTAATTGGAAGGAGCTATACAAGCAGTAAGCATTATAAACAAGAACAGAATCATTGACGAAAGTTGTTCTTCGACTATAAAATCACCGACCAACACGTACTTAATATAAAAGTAAAAAATAATATTGGCTCTAAAACTGACCCTTAAGCTATACCAGCCAAGAATTGTTGCTCGATACATACCGCAAGAAATTATTTTCTATGACAGCGCAATTTTACAGATTGAAATGGTGTCAAGTTTGGTTAGTAGCAGGATATGATTAACATTGTCGAAAGCACTACAATAAAACCATTTCGACACTCTCTAGCCTTTTGGTCTAAATAAACAAAACATTTGGATAATCGCATCAAAATATGGTTACTATTCTAAAACATCGCGATCTCTTAGCATTAAATGAGTTTTAATTATTATTACGTTCTGAGAAAATGATATACGGTTAATTGCGACGTCCTTTGTGGTGGGGAAAGCTAAAACTAATCGTCTCCGTTAGGCTTTCTATGTGCTTAAGCAATTTATATAAAATTAATTTCAAGAAGTAAATAAGTTCCACAACCAGAAAAACTAATATTTTTTTGTAGCCAAAATTTTTTTATTATTCCCCTGTTAAGTACCCAATCTTCTTTTGTTTTCGACTTATAGCCAAACGTCGATATTTGTACACGTTTTCAAGGTCTTATACTATTATACTGATATATTTCGTCAACGGTACTTCTATATTGCGAAGTGCCGTGCTTAAATTTTTTTTGTGGGTGCGGTTTTTGATTAATAATATAAACATGCATCCTTTTAAATGGATCTCATAGTTGGCTTGCGAACCATCAGCTACAGTTCTTTCCTATCTTTTCAAAAATGTAAATGAGATATTCCTGAAAAACATCTTCCAAATATTTTTTTTCAAGACGTTGCCCCAGCCCATAATGCTTTGGCGGTAAGGAATTACTTAGAGAACCGTTTCCCAAGTCGTTGGATTGCAGATTTGGTTTCATTGACCTATTCCTCACAATACGTAAATTTTCGCAATTACAAGATACACCTTTTCACAAGTTGCTAGTATAACAATTAAAAGTGCGCACCAATTATCTTGACTTCGATCGAGTAACCACTACTAGGTCAAAAGTTACACCCAATTTTGTCAATGGACGTAGGTATAGGCGTTACAGGAACGCATTTTCATGGAGAATCCAACTAGGAATTTCATTACCCTCTACTCATCATTAATCGTTATAAAATGATGAAAAAGTAATAGACAATTGACAAGTACCCATAAAGCACTACATGTTAAGATGATTTATGAGCACAACTTCAGTGAGTTTAATAATAAAATTCAAATGTTTTAAAGCACACTTGAATGTTTCGTCAATATTTAATATAGCATTAGAATAAGAATGTGAGAAAGGATAAAATCTTGAGACTTGCACAAGAATTTTGACTACAAATAAAAATTATCAGAAAAAAGGTGTTTTACGACGCTAAAACATAATGTTCATCATAAGAATAAGGTATCAGTGCAATACCCCAAACAATACATTTTCAATAAAATATCTAAAAAAACTATTAGTTATTGATAGTATTAGTACATAGTAATAAATGAACTACATTCCACATAAAATGGAATGTGTTCTATTTAAAACAAATAAGAAAAAAATGTAGATTTATTGGATGTAAAAAAATAAATTCAAATAATATGCATTACAAAAATGCAGTTGTAATAAAAGAAAACCAGTAGATGAGACCACCCTGTATAATGGAATTCTAGTTATATGTTGCTTAATAGATTTCTTTCTTACTCAGGTAAACTACTCTGGATAAAATAAGCTATTTATCTCGTATTGGAGAACGTTTAGTACTTAATGGCTTATTTTATACCTCGAAAGTTTTGTAATTGTACGTGATCAATTCGTAATCCGAGAAAACATTAGTTACTGTAAGAAGTGTTGTTTAAAGTAGTACTTACTAATTTTTCATTTAGTTACTTATTGGTGAAATATTACTTCCACTTATCTTAACGCTTAAATTATACTGTTAATGTATACAATATTCATATAAGATAAGATATCCAGCTTTAATAAAATCAAATGATGTGTGCTAATTATACTTACTCTAAAGAAAAACTATAAATTATTAGCTTTTAAGCCAATTAAATGGCTATTTAACAAAACTTTTTAATTTTCAGCTAATCTTCTAGAATAGAGATTGCACTATTAAAAAATCGTGCAAGACATTAAGCTTCACTTGAATAAATATTTCACTGTGCAGCCTCTAGTACCTACGAGTACATTGTTTACATGAAATTAAAAATATATTAAATATGTATATCTTAAATTTCTTGCCTATCACAACGTGATGCAAGCTTACCGAATAGTTTTTTATTAAATACAAAAGTTCCTGGGTAATTGTGTAATCACTTGTTTTAAAAGAGTAAAAAAAAAACTATTAACACTACTGGTATAGAATGGTGTATACCGTAGAAAATATTCATTCAACTTTATTAGATAAATTTAAACAATACAAAAATTATAAAGACTTTTATACACCTACACATTGAACTGAATAGCCTAATTAACAGTGCAACACAATCATAACCAGCAACACCTCTACATATTTGGGTGTATCAAAACTGCCTAATAAAATTCTATTGAAAACTTGACATATACATATTGTTTAAAATGTCTTAGGCATTGTAATAAAAAATTTAATGATTACATTTTAACTACTTAACCGTATAAAGAATTAGACATGTCATCGTAAATAATAAAATGACGACGTTTATGTAAGTTATAAAGGTATGTTACTTTACGAATAAGTAAACTAGCTCTATTGTACCTTTAGTTTTACTAGTGCAAAACTGTTAAATGTAAACACAAGGAAGTGGTGTACTGATTTTATACGCTTTGAGGCATTTGCCACACCTGTTACCTTTGCATTTCTTAAGCTTAAGGCCTTTAATCTACTAAAGAATCTTGACTATTATTATTATTATTATTATTAGCGATGCTTCTGCTGGTATATATGTACTATATAAGATGTAGGTTAGTTACTCCATAAATTAGTTTCAGTTTTAAAAATATAGTGATATACGCACTCTATTTTGTATAGTGTATAAGATTAACGATTCGAAAGGTGCTCGTTCACTTACATAGTCTCTTTTATGATGTTTCACGAAGAAAATTTTCTAAACTTAACCACGTAATAAATATTCCGGTAAACTGCCGATGATACAAAACGTAAAGATTAAGACTTTCTAGTTCATTTGCATATTAATCGGGTTATATATTTTGGTGTTCTGTTTTTCATTTTTTTAAGTTTAAAAAAATATTAATATGAAAGTTCTGATTTTCTACAAATTTTAAAACGGTATCAATGATGTAGATAATTTATCACGTATTATAAACATACAGATAAATTATAATTCCTATTTGTGAGAAAAATGCCATTATGAAAATTAAGTCACGATGGATAAATTAAATGATCCTGCCTAATTAAAAAAATTTGAATGTGTCGTTTAGTTTAACAGTAAAGGTGATCATCCATCAGGTTTGAATACGAAATTATGAAATTAATTCTCATTAGTAAATGTAGTAGCAGTGATTCGCAAATAAATTATACAGCTTTTTATGTGCTTACTTTGTCATATTAAGTTTTAATTTTAGCTTTATTACCTATACATTATAAACATTCTATAGAAAAACTTGTGTACCACACACTGTCTAAATTAATCTGTATTTTAGTAAGTATCAGACATCTAAAGACTATAATATCTTTATAACTAACCTGTTACCTACGGTAAAATACGAATATGTTATTATACTCGTACACTTATTTAAGCAATTACGGAAACATAGACATTTGGGTCTTCAGGTTATGAATTTTTGATGAATTTGTTACAATTGTATTTCATTATAGAAGACACTGCCATTTATTCTTCATTATGGAAAATAATTTTACTTCAGTTTGTTGTATCCGTTTTCATACATCAACCGTATCATGAAAATTTATTAATATTCTTTTCTGTCAAATGAATGCCATAGCTGTCATGGTGGAATTTTCAGTTTAACACAAATTTGTGTTCTTTCTAGATATGCAGGGTCCTGCACGATTGCGCGGACGGAGGATAGCGCCGTTAATATAATAGATAGAGCAAAATGTTATTCGTGACAAAAAGCTTCACGACCTAAAGATATTGATGACCACATACAGAGTGTCCCTAAATAGGCTACACAGAGTATTCCTCTGTTATCGTAAATAGAATGTGTAAAATATTAAGATTTTACATCAAATTCAAGTTCAACTTTGTCTGAAAAAACTTTTCCTATTGGTAACCGCTTTTTGTTTAAATTTTGACATTTTGAATGCATCAGAAAAAGACGCTTTTCTCTTGGCCTGTTAGACGTACAGACACGGGCTTCACATATGTTGTTGGCGAAACTTTTCGCTACAACATTTAGTGGAAATGTGTGAGAAACTTTGCACAGCATGATCCCAAAGTCATTTGAATATCGTAAAATTTTGAAAACTTTTTTTACTATGGCATTCCCTATATCGATCTTACATGGTTATTTCGAAAAACTGTTTTTTGGGTATGAAAATAATATCATCTGACTGAAATTCACAGTACATTTCTTAGTCTTTTATTTCTTAACGTCGCTCGATTCAAGATTGAAGAGCAAACATTTTGGTATGTATTAACTGGTTGCTATCTCACGACGTTACCTTAAAAATTTGAGATTACTTATGAAAGTTGGAACGTACCTAAGAACTAAACAAATAAATAAATAACTGTCAATTCATCAACTGTCCATTCTGTTGACAACACAATATGAGACGTTCTGTGAATGATCTACGAATACTCAGATATAACTATCTGAAATGCCGCAATTATCCTTTGGCGCATGTCTAGTCGCGCGGTGGAAGTATTTTGATACACTATAGCCTGCATATGCCCAGGTGGACATTTAAAGGTCCAGATCTTCCGATCCATTTTACTGGGAACAAATCACTGAAATATTCTTGATGTGAATAATGAGCAGGACCTCAATCTTGCTCAGACCACATTTCTATCCTTTGATCGTCAGGCATATGTGCTATTAATTGCGGCAAACGGTTTTGAATAAAATCTAAGTAAATAACGCCATTCAAATCACGTTCCGATGCCATGATCATGATCACCCATTATACCACCCCAAACATTCAAAGATCAACGATATGGTAATTACTTTCTCTAACCATTCGTAGTTCAGTAGTAATGGAAATTATGAAGGTTGACTTTTCCATTTTTGTGAAAGGTTGATTCGTCCGAAAACAGAATAGAATTGAAGACACCTTGGTTTTCCTCAATTTATTCCCTCGACCATTTACAGAATGCGGCGCGTTTCTCGAAATTTGGGTGAATAAGTTCTTGATTGGGTTGAATATGATAAGCATGTACTTTGTTTTGCTTCAAAATCCGTCATATTGATCTTTCACTGATACCAATTGTTTCTGCAACGCCCTAGTGATTAGCTTGAGCATTTTTAGTTACAGACAGCAGCTACGACAATTGACTGTCTTCATATATAGGGTGTGGCAACTGTCTGTATTTGGTGGATAATGGCTCGGATATTGAAAATAAATAAAAATTGTTCATATGAAAGTTGTTCATAGTCAAGTTTTCTATCACGTAAAAATATTTTTGAGTATACAAGGTGTTTTGTTCAGCCCAAGCGCAAACTTTTTTATTTTAAATGGAACACGCTGTATATTATGGCACATTCTGATTCATCGTTTCATTTTAGATCAACTTTATGTAAGGTCTAAAATGAACTGTTTCCGAGTAATCCCACTTTTTTTTGTAAAAATTGACGTCTGTTGCAGTCTTTAAAAAATCGAATATCTCAGGAACTGTGTAACTTAGAGAGGTGCCGTTTGAACTATCAGATGAAGCATGAATTGGCCAAACTTTTCCATCTGTGGAAAATGGTACCGGAGACAGGGGTACCCAATAAAGGGCACCGAATTTAAAAATTTTCAAACATACGTAACTACGTTTTTTTTTAATTCGTTTTTAAGTTTTCTATCAAGTATCCATTACCTAACTCTAACCGTTTTATTGTTATTTTAAGTTTTAATATTATTTTAACAATTTTTGTTGTGTACGGTGCGGTAGGCGTTGAAACAAATGAAAAACAAATGGAAAATGTTTATTCTCAAGACTAGGTTTTAAAAAAAATATACAAAATTATACTAATGAAAGCTTCAAAGTATCTGTTCGATGTGGGCTCCTTCGTTTGACAGATAATGAACAATGGCATGTTTGTAAAAGTACAGATGCCTAATCAAATGCTGTCGTACCGAAATAAGATTTTGTGTTTATTTCTTGAAAAGCGGTAGAAGACAGTAACAGGTTAATACACACCAAAATGTTTGCCCTTCAATCTTGAATCGAGTGACATTAAGAAATAATATACTAAGAGATACACTGTGCATTTCAGATGATATTATTTTCATACCAATTATGTGAAATAGAGAATGAGGAAAACAAGTTTTCAAAATTTTACGATATTCAAGTTTGAAGTGACTTTTGGGTCTGATTGCAAAGTTTCTCACACATTCTCACTAAATATTGCAGCTAAAAGCTTCCCTAACAACATATCTAAAACCCATAGCTGTACTTCTAACAAGAGAAAAGGATCTTTTTCTGATGCATTTAAAATGTCAAAATTTGAAAAATATGCGCATATTCAAAAAACATAAATTTTATGAAGAATCTTAATATGAAATAATATATGGGTGGTTCTATGTAAAATAGCAGGAAAAAAAAAGAAAAGGTCACGTATTTCATTCTCTCCCCAAGGGGGCGGGCTGCTCCAGCTTTCCGAGCTCCTTCAGCCACAGTCATGCATTCTCAGCATACATACATGCATTACGTATATATGCATGGTGGGATTAAGGATGGGTGTGGTCACGATAGCATCGGAAGGAAAGGAGTTAGGGTTCTGAAGGGAAAATACTACCCCAGCATTCGCCTCAGTAGCCGCACATAGTGTGCATATACGCAGTGACCATGCCGCTACAGGTGTATGAGGAAAACCCCCTGAAGAAAACCTCTCACAGGGTAGACGGTAACGGGAATCGAACCCATTAGCTCCCGAATGCTAAGCAGGTCGTTTCACCACTACGCTACCAGCTCGGTATCTAAATAGCAGAAGGAGACCCTGTGTAGCCTATTTAGGGACCCTCTGTATGTACGTCAATAATTTTAGGTCTTAAAGCTTTTCGTCTGGAATAACTTTTGCCCGAGACATTTTGTTCTGTCTATCATATTAACGGCGCTGTCCCAAGCACGCAGTAGCATAGGACTCGGTGTTACAAGATACGACCAGCGAGTATTTGCGAGAAAATCGTACTAAATGTAATACGATAATACCCTATCTTCATTTAATATGGTTAATAGTTAAAAGTGTGGAAAAGATAGTTTCAGTTATGCAAAGATATCAATATTATTGATCCGTACCGGGTATATCGAAATCAATCAATCGCGGATACGTACACATTAAGTTAGGTATTTAAGATTTGAATGAGCTTCCATGGTTTTTGAGTTGCTATGGTGAACAGAAAAATGAATCAAGTTCGCCTGTTTTAATGAAATCGAATTTTAGCTTACGTGGTTCTGAGATGAAATCTTTTCGACCTAATCAAGATTTATGTTCCAGGCGTTTGTTTTTCTGTTAAATTGCATAATCTATTGAATACGCATATGAGATATTGGACTATACAGTGAATAAAAATGACTAAAATATGCAGTTCATGTGTTATGGGTGTTGCAATTTTAAATGCTTTTCATATTTTTAAACAAGGCTATTGAAGTTTAATAAACTGTAACTTTAATACTTGTCGCTTTGATAATGTAGTAACAGTTTCGTGCAGAGCGGATGCTCTCTTACTTACCATCCTGTATGGTACTATCTCTATCTGGTGGTTATAGTACAAATGAGTTCCGATCGATCTAGGTCTCATCAGAAACACGCAATGAAGACCCATCATCCTGGTGGTTTTTATGTGTGCATTGTGCAACGTCCTTTGTACTACGATTTTGGTTCATGTTGTGTAAAAATATCCAACTTATTGTATCTTTTGTATTAATTATCAGGTATGAACAAAATATTTAAATTTAAACGACTATTAATACAATAGATAATTAAGCAACAATTATGAGTTAGTGTTGAACGATAATAAATTAGGTGAAGTTTCAAAAGATTAGATTTAGTAACGTATATAAATATAAAACATTTAACCTTTTGTGAATTTAGTGAATAAGTAAAATTGGCATACTAAGAAAAACTTTTATCAGCAAGATGGTCAAAATATGTAATTTAAAAAATTAAAGAAGAAATAAAATTAAGAAGCACAGTAAGTTTGAAATTAATTTTAATGGTTATCCAACTTAAGAATGGTTTGGAACCTTTAACCATAGAACTAGAACCTACTTTATACAATTATTCATCGCCAGAAAACTATTTATAATATTAAATAAGGAAAATGTATTAAAACTTAAATTGGTTAGCAACCTAGAATTTGAATATCCTTGCTCAAATAATTTGGATTAAGCAAAGTTACCTTTACTTTATGTTTCCAAATAATTTCGTTCGGTCGGTTCGTTCGTTTTGTCCTGGTCTACGATTACTGACAAAAGATTCCAAATATACACTTCATCGACCTTTATCCATGCCCACATCGTGATATAGGTTGATATTGTGATTATGTTGGTTGTAAAACACCTGCAGCTTCCAAAACAGAAGTAATCGAGAATGATCAAAAATTAAGAGAATTTGAATAATTTAAAACAAAACTTTGACTATGCCGGCGAACGGTACGTACTGCAGGAGCAGAGGCTTGTGTTTTCAATTTCATTGACAGTGATATAAAAGTCTAAGATTAATTGGTAATCAAGAACATATTTGTTCTATTCCGTTCCTTTCGTGGGTGCAACTGATGGCTTAGTTAAACTTCATAATGAATATCATTGATCCTATGAAAATCCTTATTTGGTCTGGGAGTATAAGTTTTAAGTTTAATTTCTGAACTATTGGTAATCACCCTTTTTCGAAAAAAGACCTAATAGTAGAATCTATCCATTCTTTGCAGTATGTACCCTCCAAATAAGAGTTCTAGTGCGACTTCAAGGTTGCGCGCGGCCTTATTTTAGTCCAGCGTTAATAGAATATCTAAACGAAGTATTTTGTTAGAGTTGGACAGGGCGCGGTGGGTTTGTGCTATGGATTCTAAATTCTCCAAACACAATAGATTCCTTTTTGGGAGTACCTAATGCTTTGCGCACGTGAGACGTACTGGGTGTTCAAATAAGAAAGCACGCCGACCACATCTCAGAAACTTTTATACTACAGCTTCAGGAAAAACATTTATATAACAAAAGTGACCATGAGAAACATCAGAAAATGAATTGTAGGTCGACAACCAGTGGGCGTAACTGAATATCAAGCATTAGAAATCTCACTTTTTTCAAAATTTTCCAAATTAAGATACATTAGAAGTATGAAAAATTGAATCTTCAGAACATTTTGCACATTTTTCGTTAAACAGTTTGGTTCTATTTTTACAAATAAGAGGTATGAGAGAATGAAACCGTTTTTTTTGAAAACACGCCCATAAGTCCGGTTCTGTTCCACCAAATTTTGCAAACTTGGTATAGTTGAAACGAGCGTTTCTCCACCAACGGAATGTTCGGTAACTCTGGTCAATCTAACCAATATACAAGTGGTAGAGGGCGCTGTTTAATGTTTTTTGAAAATGTGTTTTCTCTTGAAAATATTAAATGGAAACATGTAAGTTTCACTACGGCTTAGAAAGTATGCTAAATCAGAAACAAAATAGCGAAAACCGGATGTCGATATCTTTTTCCTAGCCAAAGATATGTTAAGAAATGGTCGAATGTGTAACGACAATATCGCATTATCACTGAAAAGGATTACCTACCTATAAGGTATCCATATACGTGCCTTTGGTGCAAGCGCGTATAGAAACAACTATTTCAAAAACAATGTTTGTGTCGTATACGAATAAATCGTCAGCGTCGTCTATTAAACAAATGAATGCGTTGACACGGCGACAAGTATTAAACGTCAACCTACCTTAGTGCTTGCAGTACTTTTTGTATAAGTTACTTATTCTTACCAAATAACTATGTCAAACTTTGAAGGGTACGACACATTAGCTACTTATCTTGAATGTCATGAAAATGCAACAATTTCTTCGAGAGTATATGCCACACATTACCCGTAGAGAAGAGCGTATGGAAAAAAAGTTTTTGAGAGATTGGCTACAAGGTTAAGATAAACCGGATCAGTTGATCGACCTAAATGTAAAAGAAATTCGAAAGGTCGTAGTGAAGAAAATAAAATGGGTGTTGTTTCGTTAATATCCATTGATCCGCACATCAGCATAAGACAAATATCAAGGGATTTGGGCCATTCCATAGGTACTACACAATATTTTATCGGATTATAAGTTTGTAATTATACCCTACAATACATACTTACTGAAGTTTATTAGCAACACATAGACTTTAAATATTCTTTATAAATATTTCATTTTAGATTGCATCCATGTCACACATTTCTTCATCAGGCATTATTAGAAAGAGATTTTGATCAAACGTTAAATTACTGTAACTGGTTACAAAACATGGCGGGTGAAAATCGTCGCATTCTCTCAAACATTCTTTGGAAAGACGAGGCATCATTTAACAGCGCAGGACAAGTTAACTTGCATAACATGCACTGTTCCTCTGACGAAAACCCATACTGGGCGCAAGAAGTACAGCATCAAGGTACATGTCCATTAAATGTTTGGTGCGGTATAGCAGAAGGAAACATTACAGGATCTTATTTTTTTGACAGAAACCTTGATGGGAATACCTATTTACGTTTCTTAAGGCACCAACTCCCGTTGCTTTTGAAGGATGTATTATTAGAAACAAGAAGAAATACGTTTTTCCAACACGACGGATGTCCCGTACATGTCTCGATGAATGTAAGGGAGTATTTCAATACATTTCCTGCTAAATGTATAGGGAGGAGTAGTATATTTCTGTGACCACCTAGATCACCCGACCTTACTTGCTTATACTTTTATTTGTGGGGAAGGAGAAAAGATAGTCTTTCAAACTAGGCCAACAACCCGAGACGATATGAAGAATAGGATCAGGAATGCAGTTAACAGTATTTCTACTGCAGATATTCAAGCTGCTGTTTTTTCCACCCGCGAAAGGCTCCGTCTCTGCATAGAAAATGAATTTAAACATTTCGGAAGACATTAAACGTACTCCTATTTATTTTTTTAATGTTTGTTTATTTGTTTATGAATTACATTTTTGTTTTGATTACTTTAATATTTATATTAAGGTTTCATTTCGATCACAACTGGTTATTTCAATACTTATATTATTATAACAAAACTAAATAATTGTTTGACGAAATATTACAGTTTCACTTGTTCAAGACTTACTTACCTACTCGTGTTCACCAAAACCATGGATATCTTATATTGATTATTGATAATACGATATGCTCGTTACACGTCTGACCATTTCTTGAGACATTTCGGGCCATGAAAAATATATCGACACCCGGTTTTCACTGTAGCCAATCTCTTAAAAAAACATTTTTCCATAAGCTCTTCTCTGCGGGTAATCTGTAGTATATAGCAATTGTTGCATTTTGATGGCATTGAAAATAAATAGCTAACTTGTCGTACCCTTCGATGCTTGAAATAGGCATTTTGTGAGAATAAGTAACTTATACAAAATGTACTGCAAACACTAAATCAAGTTGGTAGGTTGACACTGGTTTCCGTGTCAACGCATTCATTTGTTTCATAGCCGACGTTGTTACGACGATAGAAAATATCGCTTCCAAATTATAATTTTAAATGTTTATCTCTTATTCCCATGATGTAGTCGTATACAACACAAACATTGTTTTTTGAAATAGTTGTTTCTATACGCGTTGTCATCAAAAGCTTGGATATGGATATCTTATAGGTACTCTTTTTTAGTAATAATGCGATATTGCCGTTACACATCCGATCATTTCTTAAGATATCTCTGGCTAGGAAAAAGATATTGACATCCGGTTTTCGCTGATTTTCTGCTAATTTAACATATTTTCTAAAACCGTAGTGAAACTTACATGTTTCTATTGAATATTTCCAAGACAAAACACATTTTCAAAAAAAAATTAAACAGCGCCCTTTACCATTCGCCATATTGGTTAGATTGATTAGAGTTAGTGAACATTTCATTGGTGGAGAAATGCTCTTCTCAACTATACCAAACTTTCAAACCGAACTTTTGAGCGTTTTTTCAAAACAGGGTTTCCTCTCCTCTACCTCTTATTTGGAAAAATAGAACAAAACCGTGTAACCAAAAAATGCGCAGAATGTTCTGAGGATTCCATTTTTCATACTTTTAATGTATCCTAATTTGGAAAATTTTTAAAAAAGTAAGATTTCTAATATTTGATATTCAGTTACGCCCTCTGGTGGCGACCTACAATTCTAGAAATAATTTCCAGATGTTTCTTGTGGTCACTTGGGTTATATAACTGTTTTTCCTGAAGCTGTAGTTTAATCCGTTTCTGAGATATGGCTGGCATCCTTTCTTATTTGAAAACTCGATACATAACGAAAGGTGAGGGAGTAATGTTTTATGAATTTAATCAATTTGTGGGTTGAAATGGAAGGGAATCACTTCTTTTCACTATTTTTATTAAGGATATGTATCCGTTGGCGTACTGTGTAGAGTAATTGATTATGTGAACACCTATGTGTTTATGTTATTATTAAATTTTTCGGTTTATTATGCAGGGTGTCCAGAAACTCTACGGACAAACTTTGCGTAGTGATTCTAGACCCAAAAATAAGAAAAAAAGTTCATATTAACCCAGGTCCGGAAACGCTTTGTTTAGGACCTACAGGGTGTGAAACAATTTTATTTTCCTCGGTTTTATGGCGATATTTTGCGAACAAATTTGAATATGGTCCTGAAATTTGGAGCACGGGGGTTTTTGTGGTCGAGAAACTTAAATATTTTATTGATTTTGATGCTGCCTGCAGAGGGCACCATCTACAGGGGTATGCTAAAAGTTGATTGGCCTTACTTTTTTACCACCCGGTATATTGACGTTCCGTTTGAATTAGTTTGTTCCCTTTTCAGCTCTAAGCAAAAAAGATATACTTGGTCAATGTCTCTCAGATCAACCGTTTTCGAGATATTGGTTGATGAACAGTTTAATTTATTTAACCAGCTATTGAAACTCTTGCCATTTTAGCAGGCTTTGACTAAAACAAAATGACAAGTTGTTGCTTAGATACACAAATGTATTTATGACATTTGTTTTTACTCGTGTTGATACAACGTCCCAAATTTCAAATTAACATAATAATTTTATAGTAATTTAAAACCTGTTTCATTTCTAAAAATGGTTGCTTTAGTAATGAAGAATATGCCGTTATGCTTTTAGTCTATGGTGAGATGCAGTGTAATGCCAGAGCAGCACAGCGAAGATACGCTGAAAAATTTCCTAACAGAATCCACCCGAAACAGTCGACATTTTCAGCGGTTTATCAACGACTTCGAGAAACAGGATGTGTAGCTCCAAAAAACAACCAAACAGGAAGGACTGGCCACCGTAACGGTAGCTAATGAAGATACAATTTTAATGGCTGTCGAAGATAATCTGGAGACTAGTGTAAGAAGGCTCTCAGCAATGCACCCTAACATATCAAAATCATCTCTCTGGAATATCATCCACAAGGAAAACTTTCCATTTACAAAAAGTTCAGTCTAGTTTGGAACGTGACCTTCCTACACGAATAGAATTTTCTCATTGGTTACGAAACCAAAAAATCCCAAATGCTCGTTTTTATTCCCATATCTTATTCAGTGATGAATCGTTATTTACAAAAAATGGAATTTTCAATATGCATAATGCACACTATTATTCATATGTTGGAGATAACCCACATATTATTAAAGAAACTCACCATCAGCAACGATTCAGCATAGATGTTTGTATAGGTATAGTAGGAAATCACTTACTAGGATCTGTGGAGTTGCCTGCTCGTTTAAACGCTAACGAGTATTTACAAGTTTTGCAAAATACCTGGTTTATTGGATGAAGTGCCGTTAAATATTCGTCAAAATCTTTTGTATACGCACGATGGTTGTCCCGCCCATTTTGGCGTCAACGTTCGACAATATCTCAACAATACGTTTGGTGGTCAATGGATTGGAAGAGGTGGTCCGGTTGCCTGGCCTCCCAGGTCACCTGATCTCAATCCTTGTGATTACTGTATTTGGGGATACTTAAAATCCCTAGTATACGCAGCACCAATTGAAACAAGGGAACAACTTTGGAACAGAATCCAAGATGCCTGCGATACATTCAGAAATAATGTGGGAATATGTTCACGGATTCGCCGCTAATTATCAAAACGACTGAGATTATGTATCGAAACAAATGGTCATCATGTGGAACACCTTTTGTAACATTTATTTTTTTAGTTTTATTATTTATTTCTTCATTTTTGTTCTTAAATTCAAAGCTAAAATAAAAATGCAAACATACGTTACTTTGATTTTTAATTCCAATTAGCTAAGGATTATAGGGAATTAAATTCATCAACCAATATCTCGAAAACGGTTGATCTGAGAGGCATCGACCAAGTATACCTCTTTTGCTTTGAACTGAAAAGGGAACAAACCAATTCAAACGGAACGTCAATATACCGGGTGGTAAAAAGGTTAAGGCCAATTAACTTTTAACATACCACTGTAGACGCCTGCGATACCTTCAGAAATAATGTGGGAATATGTTCACGGATTCGCCTCTCATTATCAAAACGACTAAGATTATGTATCGAAACAAATGGTCATCATGTGGAACACCTTTTGTAATATTTATTTTTTTAGTTTTATTATTTATTTCTTCATTTTTGTTCTTAAATTCAAAGTTAAAATAAAAATGCAAACATACGTTACTTTGATTTTTAATTCCAATTAGCTAAGGATTATAGGGAATTACATTGAACTGTTCATCAACCAATATCTCGAAAACGGTTGATCTGAGAGGCATTGATCAAGTATACCTTTTTTGCTTAGAACTGAAAAGGGAACAAACCAATTCAAACGGAACGTCAATATACCGGGTGTTAAAAAAGTTAAGGCCAATTAACTTTTAGCATACCACTGTAGACGCCTGCGATACCTTCAGAAATAATGTGGGAATATGTTCACGGATTCGACGCTCATTATCAAAACGAGTGAGATTATGTATCGAAACAAATGGTCATCATGTGGAACACCTTTTGTAACATTTATTTTTTTCGTTCTTAAATTCAAAGTTAAAATAAAAATGTAAACATACGTTATTTTGATTTTTAATTCCAATTAGCTAAGGATCATAGGGAATTAAATTGAACTGTTCATCAACCAATATCTCGAAAACGGTTGATCTGAGAGGCATCGACCAAGTATACCTTTTTTGCTTAGAACTGAAAATGGAACAAACTAATTCAAACGGAACGTCAATATACCGGGTGGTAAAAAGTTAAGGCCAATTAACTTTTAGCATACTCCTGTAGATGGCGCCCTCTGCAGGCAGCATCAAAATCAATAAAATTTTTAAGTTTCTCGACCACAAAAACCCCCGTGCTCCAAATTTCAGGACCATATTCAAATTTTTTCGCAAAATATCGCCATAAAAGCGAGGAAAATAAAATTTTTCCACACCCTGTAGGTCCTAAACGAACCGTTTCCGGACTTGGGTTTATATGAACTTTTTTTCTTATTTTTGGGTCTAGAATCACTACGCAAAGTTTGTCCCTAGAGTTTCTGGACACCCTGTATAAATTTGACACAAGGACAGAAAAAATATACATAATATACGATCGAAAGTTGAGGGGATGGTTACACTAATTAAAAAGCTAAAAAATGTGATTCAAGAGTACCGTCTTTAAGGCCAAAACAAAAGATTTTGGTAAACTACATTATACGAAACGTGAATGTTTTTCGTTTTCATTATTTACCATAATTGTATATTAAACTAAAATGATGTTTTCGATGATCCCCCGAATTAAAACTTAAGTGGTTGTCTATACGCTGTATCTTAATAAGATTCTTGATTAATATGAATTATATTATGTAACTATTACTGTCATCAAGATTTTTTAAAACTTTACAATTCTCCACTTAAGAAAAGTAAAAGTGGATATACAATGTAAATGTAGTCTATTACTAATTACAGTCCGATTTTTTTAACAAAACAAAACAATTGTAAACTTTCATTAATATTAATCAACATACGAAATTTAGTTTCCGTGTTACATTTTCTCATGAGTTCAATATACAAAATTAGATTAAGAAACGTACAATTACGAAAAGGTGTAGAAGAAGCTGTCATTGGAATCATCTATTAGAATAACTTTAGATCAAGCAACAAAATTGTATCCTAAACGCCTTACCGTTACATAAACAATGTCGATCTAATAAAAATAATATACAGTTATGGAAATTGAAGTGATTGTACCCTTAATAACACGCGCATCTAAGATCGATAAAACTGAGTTCGATAATTGCCACAGGATTATAATCTTCTTTTAACTTAATTGAGCATGCAAAAGTTAGTAAAACGCCTCCAGCTTATTCTTTACCAAAAAATATTTAAACTCTCGATAAACCGGAGGTATACTTTAATTATAATGCGTTTTTATGTATGTATTCCATTACACCAAAAAGCTCGCGTGCAAAAGTTCATTTTTACATTAAGCGCGGTATCAATCATTTAAGCATTTGTTAACATTTAAAAATATTGCTATCACTGTAAATGTAGAAAAAAGTGCCGTAAGTTTTAATAAATAATTAAAATAACTGCATCATCTAGAGCAAATTGACTTTCTCCACTCTTGGTTCAAAGAAAGGTATACGTAATTGAAAAGGAGTACCTACTCACGATTAATAATTAACTATACAATCATGTCTAAACAGTAAGTATCTGAAATAACAAACAAGTTGAATCCCATTATTGTTCTAGGAAACAAGCGTAAGTGAATTAACAAATTCACTCTCAAAGCAATTATTGTTGTCTTGATTACAGTGTATTATGCATTCTTATTTAATAGAAATAACACATCGCCTACTCACTTTTTAATTACGTGCCTCAATCAGATGTTCGATTTCTGGTTGTCATTAAGACAAACATACTAAAAATTTTTTGATATAATAAGGTGAAAGCATTTTTTTTTTAAATTTATTTATTTTAACGACGATTAGAATTTCTAATAACTATAAGCATTATGAACGTGAAAGTCAATATCAAACAGGTGCACTTGTAAGTAGGCTGATATTATCTTATTTGTTGATGTAATATTATTCATTTGAGGCCATTAAGTGTATTGGAATTAGGTTTGGGGTGAGCCATTCTACATTCACATATTTGATTTCCTAAGGCAATTTTGTCTTTGTCAATGCCACGCATAAGCCATAAATTACGACCATCCCAAACATTTTTCAACTGCTGTAGTATTAACTACTATTTTTGTTTCATTGTAACTATTGCAAATACTTTAAAAATTTTGGCTTCTTTTTATACTTTTTAGCTTAAAAAGAAGACACATCAGAATTCTTATGTAACTTTGGCTAAATGATGAAAATGTTGGGTTTCAATATTTTATGGCATTGTATAAAATTATAAAACATGTTTATCCTTGATAGTTTTGTTTCCATTAAAAGAAACTGTACGCCTAAGAGTGTTAGCGTTTGTTATTTACACTATAGATACACCCTAGCTAAACCTCACCTGGTGCTAATTATTAAATTAATGCTTAGCATGGTCTTGTTAATAAATTTATCTATTTTAGGTATTACGTGTATCGTCTTTATTAATTGAACACTACACGCTTGAAAAGATAAAAAAACGATGTATAAAGATAAATATTCTTTTTACGTTAGAAAAATTCGAGACTGGTATGGTTGCGTTCTTGTGGTTAAAACTACAAAACGTCTCGACTTTCATTTGCATCATCTTGAGCATTACATTTCACACGTTATATAATTACTTTTAATTTCTTTTCTTATTTACGTACATTCTGTACTTAGACATTTCATTGATCATGAATAATAGACATTTAATTTTTAAGTAATGAAGTAAGCCAAATGTTCAAAAAATTTATAAGCAACGCTAATTATAACGTTTCACTTTTTATGCACGAACAAACAATCTTAATATGTTATAGTGTACTGGGTGAATGAACATTGGATTAGACGATTTGTGCTTTGTAGGTTTCATTTGACGATAAAATAAATGTCACTCAATAGGGTTGTAGTGGGAAGCACTTGAGAAAAAAATTCATCTATACAGAGTGTACAAAAAACAAGTTCATAAAAAGGAAGTCTTTCTATTATTATGAAATACTCCATACACCGTATGTCCGCGGATGGAGTTACAAAGAGGTATGATTGACCCAAAAAAAAAACTTGAATATGGGGATTAAGCCCTGCTTGGCTTGAAACTAATTTTAAGTATATTGTCGATTGTTTCAAACCAAGGCCACTTTAGTGGTTCGGGTACAGTGGCTGTTATGTACTAACTACGACAAAACGTCATTAAGAAAAGTTCAGAATGTAAAATCACCGCCCCATGCAGAATTTCGGACATATAGGCTTACTTTATGAACCCGTGTCTGCTTCTTGTTTGGAAATCCCTAAAACAGCCCTCACTCATGGGCCTACACCTCCCTATTCACACATCTCGAATTTAGTCTTTAGTCATTTATAAATGCAATTTTAAATTGTACTTATATTCATGAAAAACAATTTATTCAAATAAAGCATCTCCTAAATTAGCGCACATTGCAATACGAGGTTGTAACTCTTTATAGCTTTTTCTAATTTCTTCTAGGAATATAGATCGGGCTGCATCAACAATTCTGTCTTTCAACAGATCGATATCATTATTTAGTGGTTCCGAGTAGAGTATTTTGTTTCAACCGACCCCAAAAATAAAAGTCCGTGACAGTTAAATCGGGACTTTGAGGTGGCCACAAAATTGGCCCATTTCTCCCAATCCATTTTTTTGCCAATCTTTTCGTTTAACCAATCGCGAACAATCCGAGGACATCCATCCTGTTGAAAATACATTGAATTATAACAGTTAGAGGCACATTATCAATTTCTTCATTAAAAAAGTTTGTAGCATTTCTTTGATGATTTAAATTCCCGTAAAAACAATACGGACCAATAATCCCATGATGCGTGATAGCGCACCATACATCAACTTATTTAAAATATGTCGTCGGTTGGGAATTGTAGAATAATTAGGATTTCTCTCAGCCCAATATCGGCAGTGTTGAGTTGAAAAGACCCCATAGAATATGTTGATTCGTCCATCAAAAACTCTACCTGCTAAACTTTGATCGCCCACCCTCAAACAAAAATACAAACGTTTAGCCTCATCATCTTCCAAAGTTTGCCTAAAATGGGGTTTAAACGGTTTAATTTAATTACCTTTTAATTTTGTAAACGGCTAAAGACTAAATTCGAAATGTGTGAATAGGAAGGTGTAATAACAATCGGCCCATGAGTGAGGGCTGTTTTAGGGATTTACAACCATAAGCAGGCACGGTTTCATAAAAGTAAGCCGATATTACTGAAATTTTACACGGGGCGATGATTTTACATTCTGAACAACTTTGCTTAATGACGTTTTGCCGTACTTAGTACATAACAGCTACTGTACCCGAACCACCAAGGTGGCCTTGATTTGAAACAATCGGCAGTATACTTAAAATTAGTATTAAGCCAAGCAGAGCTTAATCTCCAAATATGAAATTCAAATTCAACAATTTTTTGTCAATCATACCTCTTTGTAACTCCACCCGTGGACATACGGTATTAACTAATTTTTGGATTTTACATTCAATTCAACGCCTTTTAGGTTATGTAGTTTATATCGTGAAAATGAATCATTTGTAAGATGTTGAGGGTTCAACATAAAAACATCTGTTTTTGTGTGCCTATTTAGTCGAAGTTCCAGAAGAATAAGGTCGTTCATTGGTAAAATAGATGAATTTATTTTTGGATTTTTCGTTCAATTCTAAGGTTTTTTGGTTATATAACTTATATCGTGAAAAATGAATAATTTTAGTGAGTTTAAGGATTCAACATAAAATCTTTTAATTTGGAAGAAAAAGGACAAATGGTGATAAACGAGTTAGTATACATACGAGGGCTCGTTTTTATATTCCCGGACTAGGCAATTTACAATGTTAATATAATTTTTCATTTTATTGATTTTAAATCACATATGCCATGGTAACGTATTTGTCAGTTTGTGTTGTAACGTCTCAAAATGGACAAACTTGAATATCGAGTTGTTATAAAGTTTCTTACAAAACAAGGAAAATCTCCAAAAGTTATTCCTGAAGAAATGTTGATTGTATACGGGGATAATAGCCCTTCCAAGTCGACTATTTGTGAATGGTCAAAATTGTTTAAACATGGCCGAGAATCACAGGATGATGAACCCCGTCCAGGTCGGCCTGTTTACATGATCACTTTGGATGTTATTGAAAAAACCAAGTGTTTGGTATTGGAAGATGCAACATTAAAGAAGCGACAATTAGAGTCTTTATTAGGAGTTTCAGAAACCACAGTTTTCAGAATTTTACACGATTACCTTACCATGACAAAGACCAGTACGAGATGGGTTCCACGAATGCTTACGCCTTTTCAAATGCTTATTCGAATGGAGAAGTGGGAAGAATTTTTGTCGATTTGTGGGGACGAACCAGATTTAATTATCAATCGACTTATCACCGGAGATGAATCTTGGGCACATCACTTTGATCCTGAGTCGAAACGAGAGTCGATGCAGTGGCATATTAGGGGTTCCAGTCCTCCCAAAAAGTTTAAAGTCGTCCCTTCTGCAGGAAAAATAATGGCAACTGTTTTTTGGGATTGCCAAGGAATTTTAATGATTGGTTATCTAAAGAAGGGTGGTACAATCACAGGAGATTATTATGCAAGCTTAATGCATAGCCTCAGAGATGTTATTAAAGTGGAAAGACGCGGAAAACTAACGCGAAGTGCCCTGCTGCTTCATGATAATGCACCAGCCCATAAGTCAAGATTTTCAAAAGCTGCCGTTGCTAAATGTGACTTTGTAGAAATTGATCATCCACCTTATAGTCTAGATTTAGCCCTCATTGACTATTTCTTGTTTCCAGATCTCAAAAAAAAACACTAAGGGGAAGAAAATTTAGGGATGATGATGAACTTATAGCGGCTATTGAAAGCCATTTTGTGAGTAAACCAAAAGAATATTTTTATAATGGGTTGCAATTGACCAGTTATTAAAAGATTGGACATCGACGTTAACAAAAAAATTAGCTAAAGGTAAAAAAATGTGCGAGTTGTTCGATATCTGTAGGAAATATTCAAAATTGCATGTGTCGTTCAATATATACTGTGTCAATTGAATATAGCCTCGGTTGATTAAGGGTCTATTATTAAAGGCACAAAAAAGGTTTTAGGCAAAAGTTGTGGACAATACTAACGTGTGTATTTTAAAATCAAAAGTATGATGTGTAATTTCAGAAGATATTAAAGTTGTATTTCTTTATTGTGTGTTATTCGAATTTTAATTCGAACTTTTCCTATTTCTAAAATATAGCCTGGATAGTAAATTTTTTAATTTTATTAATATTATTATCTTGTATGCAGGGTAAGTCAAAACACGATGATCATATTTTCTCAAATTTTCGAAATTCCACACCCTATATATTTTGTCATTTCTAATAACCATTATTAATATTTTGAGCTGGCTTTGAAAAAGAAAACTAAGCTCATTCCATATGTTTATGTTTTAATTCTTCAACTTTGACAAAATTGTTTACATCTTGAACAATTTTAACAGATATTACTACTGACGAAAGTAACTGTAAGTGTTATCGAAACGTTTAGATTGTATAATTTAAATACACCATTAAGAACCCAAAAAAGATAAGTATTTTATTATGTGTGATAATGGTGAAAGTTTACATTTTCATGTCATCTAACATACTTTTTTCAGCAGTTGTTTAAAATTTTCTAAAATACCAAAATACAATACATTTAATAATAAAGCAATAATCCATCAAGTAGTAAGTACTAAATGTATATAGAATAAAATGCCAATCTTTTTCTAAATTTTTGAAAACAATTCCTATCGTTTGCCCCTCAAATATCTACGGTCATCAATTCTTGTGTCATTTTTTGTTAGGAAATCAAAAAAAAATGGAGAGAAATTGTCGTAAATGTGCCTTAATTTTAACTTTAGTTTTTAGTTTGTCTAGGTTTTTTCTGATGTTTTTTCCGTAGACATTGAAGTAAATTACCACAGCACTATAATTTAAGATATGTAGTTGAAATTAAAATTGTCTTAACAATAATTCCATATTACCAAATCGAATTTTATGATTTAAATTATTTAAAGCATGTTCAGCTAGCGCAGATTTCGCTGGTTATATTAATAACAAGCTTACATTTTCGTTTTCACTTTTCATATTTCACAAGTTTGTTTCAACGTCTTAAACTTTAAAAGGTTTTATTACTACTGAAGACGATAAATGTAAGTGTTATCGAAACGTATAGATTTGTGTAAACATAAATACAAAATACACCATAAAAAAACCCTAAAAAGCTAAGTATTTTAAATATGTGTAAATATTGGTGAAAGTTTATATTTCCATGTTCTACAACGTTCTTTAATAACTTCCACATATCTTAGCAGCAAAAAACACTAATTTCTAGTTTCGCTGGTCAAAATAAAAATTTTTGGCAAAATTTAGCATTAAAATTTAGTAGGAATAACATACGTTTAGCCATTGAATTTGTCAAAGCCGAAATTTGTATAAATTTTAATTTAATTATGAGTTTTGATAACAGGATAAAAGAGTACGTTATTCAATATTGAAATTATCGAGTTAGGCTTCCGATTAAAAATTAAATCCACTTCATAGGGCTAGTCGGACAGATATCAAATTAAATAACACTACTGTAGTATAAAAGAAATGTAATAATTTGCAATATCTAAACAGGCCCTGCAAAGGAGTGTTAAAATTTTTTAATTGGGTGTTCTAAATTATTGAACCCATAGTGGACGCTATACTATAAACAAAAATAAGGGTACTAAAGTTTAGTAGTTCAAGGATTGAGTACCGAATATGTCTTGACTCTAGTGAGGTGCCCTCTGGGTTGAGGTGGAAAACCTTTACGTTTACATAGCCGGGTGTAAAAATTATTTAGAAACGCATTTTTAAACTTTAAGTGTTTTGATTATTTATAAGTTTAATTTTATATTACTATACACATTCTGGATATTTATTATAAAATTATCTAACGCAAAATTATGGTTACTATTTGCTCCATTGTGCATAAATAAGTAATGGATGAATTCGGCGTTGCATGATTAATTAATGAAGATTTTCATTATGTTGACTGTTTGTACAGTCATAATTCTTATGTGTGATATGAACCCATTATTTCAAATTATCCATATTACTTCAACTATTATGAAGAAATGAATAGATTCGACGTTTAAGTTTACAGAACACCACGCGAACACTACAAATTAGGAACACATTTTAGATTTAGGTTTATTTTGTTTTCATGAAAATAAAAATTCCACTTTGTTCTAATTAATTCGGAACTTGTTTTGTATTGAATTCCGTATGGATCACCGAATTTAACTTAATCTACGTTTATAAAAATGAATGGTGGTGCATTATCCAGATTTTTAACGGGAATTTTAAGTATGATCTTGTAGAACAAATACACGAGTGCTGTTTTAAAAGTTTATTGACCTTTGCATTTCATTTTAAAGTTTTGAATAGATATTTGAAATAACGTTACTTTTGGATGTGATCTTGGGGTTCGGCGGGAAGAAAAAACGTTTACTCCTTGTACCGGTGAATCAAAATAAATAACAAATTATATTACTGTTTTAATTATTTTTTAGATAATATTTCATACTGCTCATAAATTAAAAAAAAAGATTATCTCCGTAATTTGCTATTAAATACCAGTCATGAAACACATTTATCGGCTGGTTGTACTAGCTCAGTTGGTATATAGCTTGGTGTCTCAAAGCTATTGCTTCTAGGGCAACATAGAAACCGGCTCCAACCAGGCCTGGGGTAAACTTTTTTTAATTTATTAAACATTTATATTTAAGAAACAAACATTTAATAAACCTATGAGAATATTTTATACTTTAGTTTTTATTTACTTGTGTTTTATTGAATCAATAATCAAAAGTGGAAAAGGGATCAGGTCGAAAGATTTGTAATTGAATTGAAGTTGAACTATCGCTTTGTGAATTTTAAGCTATTACTTGACTTTTAATCGAGTAATTTCTTGTGAAGGATTTCTTTATTTTTGATAACTACATTTAAGGGTATTTTGTAAGGTATTGAAATGGTGTAATTTCTTATTGTGTTTCTATTGATACAGACTTGCGTCTGTTTTAAGTTTACGTAAAGAACGTGTGCAGATATCTAAGAAATTAAAGAAAACATGAAATCTTTATTATTTAGCTACAAAATGGTATACGTATTTTTCTACATAATTATCCAAATCTATTTCTGTACAGCGGCCTGACTTTTTTATTATTGGCGTACCTACAGCTTTCAAACTGTGGGTTCAACAACGGAAAAATAAAAAAAATGTAGGGTGCGAAATCCGGTGAATATGCAGGGTAAAGCAGAACACCGAATTTTAGAACTGTCGATTGCCTGCAGCATCGTGACCATTCCAAAACAGGATAAGGATAACCTTACCGACTGAGGCAACTGTTTTGAATTTTTGGTTTTGGTGAAGTGAGACGCCGACACTTCATGTTCTTCATTTTCTATTCAGAGTTATAATGATGAGCTCAAAATCGTCTCAATATTGAGAATCAAAGCTTTACTATTGCGCCAATAGCGTTTCAGCAGGTGCTCGAAGGCTTGCGTTTGTGCTCGTCGGTAGGTTTGTATGGTACCTGTCGAGAACAAATATCACGGTACCCGAGTTGCTGATTTACGGACTGCACTCATTCTTTGGGAATTACCAATGTATTTCCGATTGTTTGTTGAGAGATCCGACGGTATCTTTGGATCGATGCAAGCGAAGTATATATCAGTCATTGAAATTAGCCATTTATTGTGAGATTTGTTCGAAATATCCAAATTACTATTTTGAAATTGTGTTACCCACCTATTCACAATAGTCCTATCAACGGTTTCGTAGCCATAAACAACTTTTAAACGCTTGTGAATGCCCGTGGCATTAACCATTTCGGCCGTTAAACATTGCAAAAATTGGGCGGTGCTTTAAGTGCGTGTACAAAAGCGAAATACGGGATGCTATTCCAATGAATACAGACAACGAATGGTTCAGCGGAATGACACATATTTTGTTAGTGGAATATTTTCCAGGTGTATTCCTAAAACAATTATTCTTGAATTTAGAAATGGCTGCAATAGAAGCTTTTCAAGAACTCTTTCCCATAGTTCTAATTTCTAAATGTCCTTCTTAGCATAGTGGAAAAAAGTTAAATCAGAGAGATTAAGTATTTGTGTTAAAAAGCGTTTTTTATGTCATAACTTAAAATTTGCGTTGTGGATGTGCATGATTCCTATTCTAGCACTTAAATTGCACATGGCAATTAAAATATTTTGCTTTTAGGCAGTAGAAGTGCATGAAAGAAGGGATTTTTAACACCTGTCGGTATTTACCGAATATTCTGTGGCAGTATTTGGAAGAATAATATGTAGCAAAAGTTAGGCAAGGTTTAAAGGCCCCTGGGCGGCATTTCCGCTAACGGTTTACGTTAAAAAAGTTGATTTGTGCTGTTACGTAACTTCATTGAGAGGTGAAAGATTATCAATTTACCATGTGCAGTTATTAATTAAATTAGTTCGCACAAAACTAGTTTTCCTTCTGGCGAGATACCTTGGTGAAGAATATTAGTGTGGGCGTGTGAAGATTTCTGGATATTTGGCTTTACGACAGGTTTGTAGTGTGATGTCCACATTCTGTGTAACATCTTTTAGGTTGTCCAGATCGTTCTCCCAACGAATTTGAAGTTGAACATGCGCCCTATTGTTGACACAAAAATCATGACCCTAACCACCGAGCTACGTACGCATTATGTATAACGGGTTCTTTTAAGTGGTATTGTCCGGTAGATGGTGGCGAGTTGTTTTCCACAGTATTTCTCTCAGTACAGACTGTACGTAAACAAAAACTTAACGAGAACATCAATTCTGAATGAGCTACAATTACAGATGGACTAGGTATGAAATGCACTTATGTTGCACGTGTTTACAATGGAATTCTCTTCCCTAAACCATCTAAACGTTAGGTTCTTACGTATGCGTTAAACATTTGAATTTAATTTATAGAATGCAGAAGACGGCACTCTATTTTGACTGTTTAATGTTTATAAGTTTGCTGGAAAACTGATGAACATTACGTCTAACTTGAAACTACAGCAAGCATGTCATTGCACAAGAAGAGATCTGAAATTGATTTTATGAACATGAAATGATTGAAAGTAAAATTGTAAAATAAGACGATAAACAATATTTATGAGTGTAGGATCTACCGTTATTTCAGATAACCAGAAGTGACGAAATTCTCAAAATATACAGAACTTGTTTTAACAATTTTATTTTATTGCTTCCGTTAATATTTTTCTTGCATTAATTAATTATTTAATTAATGACAAGCACATGCTAAAAATGAAGTATCTTGATTCTCTAATAAGGTTAGTAAACTTAGTTTATAGCGCTAATTAAAATTATAGCACTGTTTAAAATTTACGTTTAATTCCAATGCTCTTACTTAAATCAAATTTAGTTCATAAACCATAAAAAAGATAAAGGCGGAAGCTAAAATTTTGAATCGTGATCATAGTCAAACGTTTTATAAGAACCACATGGAGATGGTGTTCTCTGTGTGGCCAAGAAATGTTAGATTCGCGCGCGTGCACATATTTAGATTCACTCGTGCTCTACAAACCGTTCATTTTCTTCATGATTTTATATATATGTATATATAATAATAATAAAAAGATGAAAGGAAAAATTGCAACTATTATAAGAATAGATGAATGTATGCATAAAGTATTTCTTCAAGAAAAGTAAATCGATGCAAATTAAAATACAGGTTAATAAATTTGTGTCATTTTAACATGGTGAGCCATAATTGAAGAAGCTGCTCATATATTCAAATTAGCAGAGACTATAAATTGCAGCCAATTGCAATTATACTTGCATTGCCTACGCTGCTGTATATCTGTCGTCAGTCGTAAAGGCTTATCGTAAAAAATATATAAACCACTCAAATAATCAGATAAACTTAGATACAGTACGAAAGCTATTAAAATAATATTCACTCGCGCTAAAGAATTTACGAAAATTCACTAATAGTGATGGAAGGAACAGATTTATAATTTCCTGAACATAAAGTAATTAATTTACATATTTAAACACTACAAAATTTTTATGAAATTGTTTTCTAGTTTTTTGACATAGTGAGTGAATCATTTATAATTAATGAATTTAATTTGTTTTAATAATATTTAACCTAAATTGCCGATGTAGTGCTTAAATTTTATGTGATAGTTTTCTATATTAAATTGGAGGATAACGGAGAATAACATTCTTTTGCAAATTTTGTAATTTAGGCTCATCGGTGTTGATTAGATAATGTGTACCTTTGCAAATAATCATTTTGATGTAAAATTATAACATTAATAACCATTTTTTTAATATCATAAAGTAGAAATTAAATATCGGCATATACTTGCTCTTGTCGCTTATTAACTGTCGCTCGATCCGAAATAGCTCAAAGATTTTATCATTTATATCGTTTATGAAATAAAAAGTTTTATTGATAATGAAAACGCCAACTTTGTTTAAATTTATTTGTTAATTATAATATCTTATCGTGTTTAATTTTATTTAAAAATATGTAAAAAATTTAGTCATATAACTAATCAGGATAGTTTTTGTAAGGATTGGTGACAATTCTGGTATTTTTGAATGTAAGTGTGTATTATAGGTATACTTATACATTGTGTCCAAGATAAAGATGAACAGCATGGGGATCTCGGAAACGGTAGGAATAGGGACTTATCAGTCAAAAGTTGCGTATATGTTGGGTCATAATTATGGCGTTTACAAGCTTAAAATATGATTAGTGGTTCTGGAGAAAAATAAAAACCATTTTTAGTAGTTTATTAGATAACATAATTTTTGGCTGACGTTTCCTCCACAAGTAACCATCATCATCTCAATTTCTTTAAATATATCAAAAAATTTTGCAGAAATTTCTGACTGCATTTGTGCCAAAAGTTTGAATCATTTTCTTATTAAATATGTGATAAGCTAATGTCTTAAGGCAACTTTTACCATACGTAACATGAAAATAAACTATCTAAATAATAATTACAAATGATGGTTGCCCCAAGACAAAATGCCAGCCAAATATTATGTTAACGTCATCTGATAATGTACTAAAAGTAGGCATGACCGAGTGGTTTTATTTCTCCGTGTGACATGAAATAGAAGAGAAATCATTCTTAAAATATCCCCAGAACCAATAAAGATACTTCAATCTTGTAAACGCCATAATTATGAGCCAAGATGTAGGCGCCATTTGACCATATTCCATCTCTTATTGTTTTCAAGATAAGCGGTGTTGTACATCTTTATCTTGGACACAGAGTATATGAGGGTCACAAAATATGGTGAAAAATATACCACCAGTTTGTTTTATGAACACTCTTAGACCGAAATACTAATAAAATGTGTAGACTTATAAGATTACATTGCAAATACCCATTTATGTATTCCGGTAAATTTTTAAATTAAGCTTTATGGGAGCCACCAAGTCATAACTCATCGACATATTTTGTGTTTACAGACCTATCCCACTTTGTAATTTAAGTAAATGTAGGCAAATGAGTAATTAGACGGTATGTTATGGTATACATGGCAAATGAATGCGTACCTTTTGATTATAACCTCAATCGTGAATTTAAGTTTCCAAGAGCAAATCTACCATAATAATTCAAGGAAGATTTATGTAGATAATCGTTTACGGAGTATAACGTCTTGTCGAATTAAGTCAATCCATGCAAAATCCAAAATTTGAAAGCATGACATACTTTTAATGCTTAATTAACATCGAGAGAATATCATTAATTTTATTAAATACATAAATAGCAAGTTTCCTGTACTTTGCTAGAGTACCGTGCTAACCAACTGCGCTATCGAAGTACAAGCCCCAATCGATGTAAATTTTGTCTTTATGTATGTAGGACATACATACATAGCGCGGTACTCTGGCAAAGTACAAGTTCTAGGTTCAAATCCTACTCGAGGTAAACTTTTTATTTATGTATTTAATAAAATTAATAATAACTTTTAATTACATATTTACTTTTGAACTTATTCGTTCATAACAAATACTTATAATAATTTAATATTCGTTAAGTTGCTTTGGTATGTGCGAATCCATGCGATATTGCAGGCTCACATTCTATTAATATAAGTAATTTGATTGTTATCTCATTAAATTTAGAATTTACATTAGTTCTACATACATAAATACAAAATATATATCGATTGGGGCTTGTACTTCGATATCGCAGTTGGTTAGCGGGGTACTCTAGCAAAGTACAGGTCGTATGTTCAAATCCTACTCGAGGTAAACTATATATATATATATATATATATATATATATATATATATATATATTTAGGGTGACTCAGTTTTTTGCAGACAAACTTTAACACGAGATAGAACACGTGTTTCTAAAAAGAAAAGTTCCTATGAACATATGTCGTAGAAGGCTTCGTTTCCGAGATACAGGGTGTTGAATATAATTTTTTTTTCTCAAATTTCCATTATAACTCATAAACGAATGCTTAGATTTTTTTATGTTGGGGGGATAATATCTATTAATTAAGGGGCATAAAACAAGCGATAAGAATGTTCACAAACTTGCACAGTGGCGGAGTGGAGGAAGTGCTCAACCCCTTTCATAAACAGAACTTCTACGCCAATGACTATTTTTTAAAAAAACTGTTATTTTCATTATCTACATACAGTTTAACAAAAATAATGTACCTTCTTCTGTTTCGAAATTTCTGTGCGTTTCCGAGTTATTTTTATTTTTAGTGTTTGATGTGGTACTAAGTTAAGTAATGTGCTTTATGTGAATAATTGAATATAAAGTTTTTAATAAAAAAGATATAATAAAACATTTAGAGCCATTTTAGTACCTAACGATCGTTTCTTTAAAATTTCAAATACATTTTCATTTATAAATAGGTAGGTTATCGGTTTTTTTTAGTATCCATTGTTATTATCCTCGTATAAAAAGAAATGCATAATTATTATTGTTATGCGGTCAATACTTTCTGTATAATTATGTATGGATCAATTTCGCCATAAACATGTATGTAGTTTTTAAGTGAGATTCTAAGTTATAGACCGCTGCTCACTTGCTCTCATTAAAGAGCCGCCACTGTATCAAGCGATACTCAAATACAAGACTTTTGTAAATTGAAATCTGTTTAGTACACTAATTTTAACAATCCTTATTTATTATTGTAACAATACTTAATTAATAATTGTGAAATTAATAAGAATTCTTAGCAATAACGATTTATAAATAAATAACAATAACACTATTAAATTATTATAAGTTATTTGTTATGAACGAATAAGTTCAAAGGTAAATATGTAATTCAATTATTAAATTAATAATAATTTTTAATAACAATAACACTAGTATAATAAAATTAGACTCTTTGTTCAAAATGTAAACCGTTCTTTTCAATACACATTTCACAGCGACGTACAATAGAACGTCTTAAGTTAATTAAATGATGCACCCTTATTTCATTGCAAGCATCTCTGATGCGATTGTGAAGTTCTTCAAGTGTATTAACCGGAGTGGTATACACTTTTTCCTTCATGAATCCCCATACAAAAAAGTCAAGTGGCGTTAAATCGGGGGATCTAGGAGGCCACGCCACTGGACTTCCACGACCTATCCACCTCCCCGGGTAGTTATTGTTTAGCCAATTTCTTACATTTCTGCCATAATGGGCCGCACATCCATCAAGCTTAAACCAAGAATGTCCTCTTAAATTCAAAAGAATGTCTTCCCACATATTAACATGTTCTTCTAAAAATTGCAGGAAATTTTCTGAATTTACACTTTGTGGCAAGAAATAAGGTCCAAACACGTGGTTGCCGTAAATTCTAATCCAGACATTTGTACTAAATTCATGTTGAAATCTTCTTGGTCGAATGGCGTGTGGGTTTTCATGTGCCCATATATGCAGATTATGAAAGTTTACGATACCACGACGAGTAAAACAGGATTCATCAGTCCACAGTATGTTGGATAAGAAATCTCTATTATTTTGAATGGAGTTAAGAACCCACCTACAATAATTAAGTCTTCGTTCGGCGTCACCTGGACATAAACCATGAACAGGTTGAAAATGATATGGGCGTCTGTGATCCCGTTTTAAAACCCGGGAAACTTTACTTTGGGAAATACCAAGAGCAACATCAGTACGTCGAGTACTTGTCGTGGGGTTCCTATTAAATTCACGCAATATACCCTCTCCAATTCTATCTCGTCCACGGTTGTTTTGTCGGACCACATCTACATTTGTCAAACCCTGGTTAACAAATCGACGATGGATACTCACAAAAACGGAATGATGAGGTTATCGTCTATTTGGAAATCTTCTCCGATACTCCCTAGCTGCGTACCTTGAATTCCCATTTGCGAACCCATAAATAAAATGAATGTCGGCTTGTTCGCTATTTGTAAATGTAAACGGCATGTTACACTAATTAAACTGTCGTTTCAAAATATAAAATGTAATACTTACTTGTTTTCCAAGGAGTATCATATTTTGTTGCAATGAAATAAGGATGCATCATTTAGTTAACTTAAGACGTTCTATTGTACGTCGCTGTGAAATGTGCATTGAAAAGAACGGTTTACATTTTGAACAAAGTGTCTAATTTTATTATACTAGTGTTATTGTTATTTATTTGTAAATCGTTATTGCTAAGAATTCTTATTAATTTCACAATTATTAATTAAGTATTGTTACAATAATAAATAAGGATTGTTAAAATTAGTGTACTAAGCAGATTTCAATTTACAAAAGTCTTGTATTTGAGTATAGCTTGGTACAGTGGCGGCTCTTTAATGAAAGCAAGTGAGCAGCGGTCTATAACTTATTAGAATCTCACTTAAAAACTACATACATGTTTATGGCGAAATTGATACATACATAATTATACAGAAAGTATTGACCGCATAACAATAATAATTATGCATTTCTTTTTATACGAGGATAATAACAATGGATACTAAAAAAAACCGATAACCTACCTATTTATAAATGAAAATGTATTTGAAATTTTAAAGAAACGATCGTTAGGTACTAAAATGGCTCTAAATGTTTTATTATATCTTTTTATTAAAACTTTATATTCAATTATTCACATAAAGCACATTACTTAACTTAGTACCACATCAAACACTAAAAATCAAAATAACTCGAAAACGCACAGGAATTTCGAAACAGAAAAAGGCACATTATTTTTGTTAAACTGTGTAGATAATGAAAATAACAGTTTTTTTAAAAAATAGTCATTGGCGTAGAAGTTCTGTTTATGAAAGGGGTTGAGCACCTCCTCCACTCCGCCACTGTGCAAGTTTGTGAACATTCTTATCGCTTGTTTTATGCCCCTTAATTAATAGATATTATCCCCCCAACATGAAAAAAATCTAAGCATTCATTTATCAGTTATAATAAAAATTTGGGGAAAAAATTATATTCAACACCCTGTATCTCGGAAACGAAGCCTTCTACGACATATGTTTATAGGAACTTTTCTTTTTAGAAACATGTGTTCTATCTCCTGTTAAAGTTTGTGTACAAAAAACTGACTCACCCTGTGTATATAATAAAATTAATAACAGTCTTTAACTACATATTTACTTTTGAACTTATTCGTTCATAACAAATACTTATAATAATTATTTTTGATCTATAAAAGGTACCTTGTGGGCTATTTAGTAATTGGGGTTTGCAAATAGAGCAGTATTAAAGACGAGTTTGTCGAATGGTATGAATCACAATAATAAAACACACTGAATAGCAGCCAGATTATCATTCCACCTTGAGCTATTATGTGGTCCAAATAGAAACATATAATTGTCGATTTGTGCCGATAATAAATATATTTTAGAACGTAGAGAAACATAATTAATCTCTTGGTTTGGGCCCAAAAAGTGTTATTAATTGCAATGGTACAAAAGGTGTGGTGTAGTCAACTGCTGATGATGGTTATCGACACATGTTCGTTGGTTTTTATTTTATTCGTGAGACAGGTTCTGGCGCTGATTTTGCGTTTTCAAAATTATAAGATTTTTTAACTCCTCAGTAAAGCTCTGATTTATTGAACACAAATTTAATATAACCGTTATGCCATAAGCAAAATTATTCCTGTAGATTATGGTTACACTCAAAATGTGTCAAACGTATGTGCATTTCGCTGTGGAGCAGAATTATTTTTGAGGAGAGAACTCTCTAAAAAATTGAATACCTACTTTTTCAGCATTGACGCAAAGCGCCGTACGCTTTTCCAAAGAAATTGGGGTATAAACAACAATTTTGCAATATCTCAGCTCAAATTCATGTGGTTACATGACTTTTTGAGAATCGATGTGTGTTCTGGTATTTTTCCAATAATGATTTTGACAACTGGTGGTCAAAATCAGTGGACAAGAAAAATGCGTAAAAATCACTTTTTGGGCACGGAAGCAATGCTTTGGGACGTTTTTCTAACAACATTAAAATTGGTGCATATGTAACGATTTCGACGTCACTTGGTGACGGAAAATACATAATGTTTACTTATTGGGCACCGATACCATACTTTAGGACGTTCTTCTAACGAAATTGGTCCATAAATAACGATTTTGATTTTTGTTCAAAATTTTAGCTTGATGGTAAAAAACGTGAACAATCATTGGCGAATCGAATCGACACTATCTGTAACGGTTTTTCTGCCCTGGTATGCGTCCAGAGCGTTCGGTGCAAGAATCCTTCCTTGGTTCCTTGCCAGTTTATATATGCTATCATATGGCAAAAATCTGAATAAATAATAATCAAAACTAGACGAGAAGACATGAATATAAATAGATCATGCTCGGTCATACGCATGAGATAAATGTTAGAATAATAGATTTTCAAGAAGAAATGTGCTAAACATAATTATATTTCTATTAATTTTTGAAAGATGAACATGTTCTTTAGTCAAGTTTTTAAAAGCTTTTATTTAATCCGCTTTTCATTTAGGAGCTTGCCTGGAAAGAATATCGTATATGGTCGTTTTCAAATAGTTAGTAATTTTGTGCCATTCTAAAGAGAGTTGGTAACTAGTAAAGTTGTGTTACTCTAATGACAATAACGTTAGAAATGAATATCACCGAATTTATCCCAGAAATCCTATCAGTAAACACATTAAAAAATATTGTTAAACATTTGTTAAGCGAAAACACTCATTTTTGGCTTGCTTGCGTAATGTAGTGTTGATTTTGATATGTTTTCTTAACCAGGGGACCTGTTTAAAGCTCAAGACTCTATTTAATTTTTTCAATTTTAAACCAAGTGCCAAATACATCTTTAGATTCCTATAGTGAACAATGCAGTTACATTTCGGATACAATGTGAGTAATAATTTTTTTAAATTGGAACCAGGTGGAGTCAAATGATCTGGTAAGTCACTATGGAGCTCGTGCAATTCCAGTGGGCAGTCCAAATCACAATCTACAATGTAACCGATGTCTGAATCATCTGGAGTATTTAGTATGGATTCAAGGTTCGGGTTATCTACGAAAGCAAACTCTCCATACTGCAAGAATTGCTCATTGATTTTCCATAAAGGTAATTATTATCGTAGTATATTAAATAACTCGGTGGGGCAGTGGGATCATAATTATTGCCCATATGCTTGTTATTAGCCTTTGCATAACGGTTGGAGCACTGTGCTACTCCGCCCCTGATACCACTTTCAAAAAACATGACCATATCGATATCAGTAAACAGTTATAATTTAACTTGTGTAATTTTTGGCATGGCATCAAATGCTAGGGGGTTCAACTGATACGCACCTAAGGAAGTTACGCGAAAATTTTCAAATATATCAACTAACAATAACATATCCGTTTTTAAATATAAATCTGAATATTGTCCTAATGTTTGTACCGTAAAGATGCTCCAGACTTGAATCGCATGTAAATAGTTTTCATCGCTAACACCTTCGTTAAGTAGGTGACTATAAAGTGCTTCCTTTGGTTGTATAGCGGTTTCGTTTAGTCTGCCTCATGAATCATTGTATTCATATGGGAAGATACCCTTGCGCATTAACAAATTAAATTCAGCGTCGCTACTACACACTGATCTAGTAATAAGTTTTGCATCATTATCTAAGTAAGAAGCTAGGTTATCAATACTACTCATAAACCTAAAGGGATCCATAAATCAAAATTTAATGTTGGCATTTTCTACAGTCTTGGTAAAGGATATATACTTCTCTTTGTTTCACGGTACTAGGGATACTACTCCCGAGAAACCTATAGCTAACTCTCGAATGAGGAAATGGGCAGAGAACTGTGTCAAGAAATACTGACGATGATCTTAATATTTTACTTTATTTTGAAGGTACCCTTAACATGTTCTTTATTTGAATTTAAGAACTGCTTTAATTTTTTTAGAAAATTCTTAGGTATCTATGAGGGATGCAGTAAATTATTTCAACACATCGTTGAACCAAATTTATAGAATTTTACGCTTTTACAAATACCATCCCTATAAATTTCTTCCCGGCCAGTGTTTAAGCGAAGATAATAAGAGGCAACGTTTAGATTATTGTCAGGAAATTTGGCAACACATTCTGGAAGATGGGGACTTTTTAAATAAAATCGTTTGTCGGGCGAGGCAAGTTTTACTACGGCGGGAATGTTTAACAGATATAACAAATACTTTTGGGCCAAAGAAAATTCGCACAAAATTCAAGCTATCAGAATATAGGGACGTAGGTCAATAAATGTCTAGTGTGGTATGCTACAAAAGAAAATCAGTGGACCGATTTTTATGTTGGAAGTTTGAACGGCCAAAGATATTTAAATATATATATATATATATATATATATGTGTGTGTGTGTGTGTGTATATATAATTATATATTTATAAAATTCAAAATGGCATTATCCACCAGTCACAATCTTTATACAATTATCTTCCTGGTCACATAAAATCTCTAACGTTATTAAAATTTAAAGCGAGAATAAAAGAATTTCTAATGTTAAATTCATTTATTCATTTGATGAGTTTATCGCTAGCGTTAAGCATCTAGATTAACTAATTAATTAGTTGTTTCTGTGTTCAACTTGTTGGTTAACCACTAAATCATGTTTGTACTGTTTACACCTATACCTATTATATTTTTTATTCTATAGACAATTTTTGACGAGTGTAAGTGTACCATCACCTTCGCACAATAAATATATACATATATATATGTCAGCAGGATGGAGCACCGCTCATAATATTTTACCTGTTACTGAATTTTTGAACGATAAATATAACTTCTGGATAGCCGAGATTTAAGTCCTTTGGACGTATTTTTGTGAGGATACTTTAAAAATAAAATATATTATAAGAGACCCCAAACTTTGAAAATTATAAGAGAAAGAAAACGAAATATTTAAATTAAACAGAGGTTATCCTGAATTCATTTTTGATGCAATTAATAGCAAATTAAGAGCTAATATCCGTAACTGCATATTCAATAATGGAGGCTACGTAGAGAATCGATCAATTTATGTTAATATTCGTTGTGTATTTTTTGTTATGTTGTTATTTTGTTTTAGTTATTAATTAATATTAGTAAAATATTAGTTTTTGCTTTTTAATCCAACTGTTTTCTCAACTATTCAGCACATTAAAGTATCCATTCATTTGGTTATCTATCTATTATAGATGTTTCACGTCCCTAGTATTTAAATGTTAAACTGGATTATTTAAAAATTGGCTGGACGAAATGTTTACATATTATATATTTTTGAAATCAGCTTAAAAACATCTGTTTAATTATTGAATAAAATACAGGGTGTTACGTTTAAAAAAATGTAAGTTGGATTTTTTTGTCCATCAGTTTATGCGATATTAGAATCCTACAACTGTTGTAATTAAAGTTTTTTCTATCTCAAATAATAAACCCTGTAGGTGGGTGTTAAAATATAATAGAACACCCTGTACATATACTTATAAGGGAATTATATTTATTACAGTATGATTTAAGCACAGTTTTTCGGATACAACCGCTATAAATTGTCAAAATTTAATATATTTGAGATTTATAGAACGGTAACATCAGTGAATAGATTGTTCATATAGGGTTTTTACCATAAGTTTAAAATGACGTCATATTTGGTGAAAAAGTGCAACAAACATAACGGTTCTAATTTTTTAAACAAGTCTGTATATAGAGCCCAGTGCAACCAGGAAAATTTAGTTCTTAAGTATTGGCAACAGTTTGCAAGGTTGAGCGATTTATTGATTGGTACAGATGATGAGTACTTAAGTGATGAATTCTCTTTAAATGAAATGTGAATATATGTTATATTTATCAATTGATTTTTATTTGTTGTTAATAATCGTTTTTAAATTTATATTGATGAACCCAATCCACAAGATATATTCTGGAATTACAAGACTTATGATGAGGAATAATTTTGTCTTTGGATTATACTATTATGAAATTATAAATATATTGCTTTCTATACAGGGTGTGAGCTTTGATTAAAAGTAATGGCGGATACAGTTATGTTAAAAATCTGAAATTACAAAGCTGTAGGTTTTGGATGACGCTGAGTTCAAATATAATATTGTCCTCAATGTGGCACTCCCGGTTATACCGGAAGTAGACGTCAACTTTGTTATTTTAAATGGAACCTAATATTTTTTATTTTATTTTCGAATTCTACATGAAATTCTAGATAAACTTTGTGCACAATGTCCTATACCAAAAATGAAGTATTTTCGAGATGTTTCGAATTTTTTTTAAATTTCGTCCACATTGAATAACGATATCTCCATTAATAACGAAGCTAGTGACGTGAAATTGTAACCAATAAACAACAAGCGCTTGCCGTTAACTCCACATATATATCTCATTTATATTTCATACAGGGTGTTTTAAACTTACCCGCCAACATGCACAATTTAAATCATTTATGAGTTGCTTACTTTAAATAGAACACCCTGTATTTTATTACATTTTCAGCTGTATTTTTTAAGCCAATTCGTTTGGTATCAGTATTCCCTATACCTAAATCCAACCACTTTTGAGATATTTCATTATCTTAGTTAAAACATAACAACACTTAATTATTTCAACATTAGTAAAGGGTAGGCCATGATTTCATTATTTAAGGTGATATTTTGTTATTTTTCATTAGTTATTAATTCTGAAAAGTAACCAATACCCTGAAAGGATTATTAATTTTGGATATCATTAATTTAATTAGATAACTTACAAACAAAAATAACTAAATGTAATATTAAACAAATAAAGTTTTATAACAAGTGTTCAAAACTAGCACCATCTACTTCTAAACATTTATAATCCTTTTCATTAAGTCTTGTCTTGTCTTGTAATTATGGAAATATGGTCGAGTGTTAGAGAATTAAAAGCAAGTAAGACTCTCTGCATCATATCTTCCTCTGTCGTAACATTTTCCGCTGTATTTTTTTAAGCCAATTCGTTTGGAAATCATGGCCTACCATTCAATAATGTTGAAATAATTAAGTGTTGCTATGTTTTAACTAAGATAATGAAATATCTCAAAAGTGGTTGGATTTAGGTATAGGGAATACTGATACCAAACGAATTGGCTTAAAAAAATACAGCTGAAAATGTAATAAAATACAGGGTGTTCTATTTAAAGTAAGCAACTTATAAATGACTTAAATTGTGCATGTTGGCGGCTAAGTTTAAAACACCCTGTATGAAATATCAATAAGATGGATATGTGGAGTTAACGGGCAAGCGCTTGTTGTTTATTGGTTACAATTTCACGTCACTAACTTCGTTATTAATGGAGAATTCGTTATTCAATGTGGACTAGGATTTATTCACAATTTAAAAAGAAATCGAAATATCTCGAAAATACTTCATTTTTTGTATAGGACATTGTGTACAAATTTTATCTAGAATTTCATGTAGAATTCGAAAATAAAATAAAAAATATTAAGTTCCATTTAAAATAACAAAGTTGACGTCTACTTCCGGTATAACCGGAAGTGCCACATTCAGGACAATATTATATTTGAACTCAGCGTCATCCAAAACCTACAGCTTCATAATTTCAGATTTTTAACGTAACTGTATCCGCCATTACTTTAAATCAAAACTCTTCGCGCCACACCCAGTATATGAATCGGTGCGTGAAAGAACGGTGTAAGCCCAAAATTCGTAATTTTCAGGAAACGAAACATTTCTAAACTAATGAAAAATATTACTACATGGCAACAGTGAATCAGCTTGTATGACGTTATTTTCAACTTATCGTAAAAAGCCTATATCTCTCTCAACGAAAAGTGGCTAGATTATTAAAACATCCTGAAATTGGCAATCACGCCCAAAACACCTTAAGATGAAAAGGTGCTGTTGGCAGTGACTTTACAAAAATACTAAATTTACATAAAAGTAAGGCATCATTTTTAGTGTTTTGAAGTATACTGGAATTAATTAAAATACGTGTAGATGGCAGAATCAAAATTAACGTGTACTTGATCGAAATAAGAACGGCGTTTAAACTACTACAACCGCTCGAGATTTCCACACTTATTAATCGCATGTATTTTTCTTAAAAAATTTAAGTATACTGTATATACTTAATAAACAAATAATACTTGGTACTACATAATGTTCTCATACCTGATTTATGCGTGACTGTAGTTACTAGGTACTTAAATTTTTCTGTATATCATATAATACTAATTATAGCTCATTTACAATGTTGTTAATTAAAATTAGCTAAAATATGGTAATGAATCTACAGTAACGTGTTTTAATAATAATTAATAACACTATAAAAACAATTAAATTATAAACTGCTTGAAAGAGTTTCAGCATAAGAGGTTTCTCAAAATGTATTTTACTATGGCTAAAAATATAAGATTCAAAGTATTTAAAACATTTCAAAGGTAAAATTTGAAAATATAAAATTCTATCTTACCTCGTACCTGAGAAGATGATAACCATAATTTCTCCTTAATTTTCTCACGAAAAAAGGCATTCAGGCGTACATAAGTTTATACTAAATGTGCATTGTTACGTAATTATATCTACTTGTACTCTAAATCTGAAGTCTAAATTTTAAATTGTAAATTACAACTGATTAATTGATATTTGTAGACATTGTAGCTATAACAATTAAAATAACATTACTTACCCATAGGAAGTAAATTAAGCAACAAGATACAGTTTGTTAGAAAAAATAAATTTGCATTTCTCTTATACATTTTAAAAGGACAAATCATTTTATAGACAATTATAATTATCTGTTATAGAACTAATTAATTACTGTAGTTTCGTAGATAAATACAGTTACTAATAAAAAACGGCAGTTTTGTACATAATTGTCATATTAAAAAATGAAATGTTAAATAGCGACGATATAATTAAAAAAAAAATTGTAATAGTCACATAGATAGGATGTAGATAAGTTAATCAAATGCAAATTCAGTTAAGTAGTCGATATATCCGGCGATTTCAAAAATAAAATTAGCCTTAATAATTATTTTCCGAAGTGTGTAGGATTAAGTTGACAAAAACACCGTTAAAGGCCCGGAAATTGTAATAGAAAGCGACAACGGATATACGAACTTCTTCAAAGCAGCATATTTTGATAATTTATGCATATTTAATTATACATCAACCCACAACTTAAACGTAACCGTCAATAACAGTTTTATGTTATTAATCAGTTAAAATACGTGTACTATTTTTAATTAATGTTCAAAACAAGATGATGTAGTTCCATTTCTGTAACTAAGTCAAAAGTCCTTGTTAGCACATCATAACACGTAATAATTAATTACCATTTAGCGAAGTAGAACTGTAAGTACCAATTTTTGGAAAAATTAATCAATTTGTTTTGAGCTGAACATAAAAATTTTTTTAATAATTTTCAAATTTTTATTTAAAAAATTTTATTCGAAGAAAACCTGCACATGTGTACGACTTGTTATTTACAGTTGATATTTAAATTCACCAAATCCCTAAATCAAAACAAGTTTATGGTCATTTAACTTAATCGTAAATCGATGATCACTTAAAGGTTAATGCTCTATTTTGAAAACAGCCATAATTAAAACTACTCTAACTTTAAACAAAAATGGTAAATCTGCATATCAGATTGAAAGGAAACATTTTTGCACATATTATTTGATGTCTTAATAATTTACGAGTGTCTCTTTGGGGGGGGGGAGGGGGGTTATTAGAGAAGAGAAGAAAAATAAGAAAATGTTAAATCTGTATTAATACTATTATCTTGTTCCAAGCAGGGCGTTAACTTGTTTCATAAACCATAAAATTAACTTAATAATCTGAAATGGTCTTTATTATTAATTTTTTCGAACTGTGTTCTACCTAAAAAATTTGTACCAATTGGATTTACAATTTATTTTTTTTTAATACGCGATTTCCATATTATATACAGCTTAATCTTATTGCACTAAATTGCAATTCAGTGCTTTACAAATATTTATAAAGATGAAATTCTGGACAAATCTTTTTCTAAGATCAACCGTTCTAGTGATACTTAAGTTAACAGAGTTAACAAATTTAACACCTCGTTAAATAACCGGCAAAGCATTAAAATGGGTAAAACATGCTATTTTCATTTTTTTACACGGTTGTGCTTTACCCTCTAACACGACATGATAAAGTTATTAAATGCATGTACATCATACAACGCATACTGTTTAAAATCTAAAACATGTAACACTGAAAAATATTAAAATATAGTTGCTCAATCGTTATAAAACATATTATTCATATCATACATAATATACATTACTTTCGTATTTTCAAGGTTTTAATTATACCTTAGAATTTTTATTAGGAACAGGTAACTATAAAAATAGTAATTGCGAATCATGGAATCAGAAAAAACTGCATTAACAAAAATTTAAACCAAAATTCCCACATCAAGTCAACAACAAAAGAATTAGTGTTATTGTTAATGTAAAGATATTTAATTGAGAAGTCTTAATACAATAAAACAGCCAAATTTGCATACTAATCAGTATAATTTTAACATTTAGTATTATTGTAATAATACTATTCTTTATTTCTCATTTGAAGTTATCCGACCCATATTTAAGATTATGGTAAAACTTTAACCCTGAAATAAAGGTAATTAATTTTTTAACAAAAATAATATCAAATTACGTTTCCTGTAGTGAGCATTTACTAAAGCATGAGAAAATTGTGTTCAAAAATTTAACTCAAATTACAGTTTACGCTTGGGTGATTTCAAAATTAGTATTTCTAATGGTAAAAAAATTATTAAAAAGCTTACATCATCGTCATCGAGTTGTCCATAAACTTCCAATTTGTCCAAACGAATTGTTCCTTGGAAAGGATAGCATAGGGCACCTTGTGATATTGAATTATTAGTCCATACCGATACTTCGGGTTCAATTCTTCTGGAACCAATTGGAGGAACCCTAACGCAAAGGCTAAACTCTTGTGGTATAAGGACACAAGTTTCCATAATGTAAATGTCAAAAATCCAACAGCACACAAAATTTAACAAATTTGAGAAACAATAATAGTCATTGCAATTAGTGCAAATAATAAGGTGCACAAAACTTAACAAGATAATAAAGTTATAATAAACTTAACGTCTGTATTAAATGTATAAAATCAGTGCCACTTTTAAAAGTTTTTTATCAATAAATGAAAATGTTGAGCATTCCAACTATTTAAGTCCAAATTGTTATCACTTCAACTTTCTTTTAACGAATTTATAATAAAACCGTTTTATAATTTAGTGATAACGCACACGCGATTTGTATCAATATCAATCATTCGCGTTGATCTAGTGACCGCAGCCTTGCAGGTGTGGCACTGAACTAGCATTGACCCTCAACAGTCTTACATTTGCTAAGAAGTCCCCACCCTCATCAGCACGTGGTTCTTAAGGTAGACCGTTCTTAGTCTCAACCTTACAGGTGCTTTATTTATTTTACAAAAACCAGAAGCCGATTCATTCAATTTCGCCTGAGTTAGAACTTAATTAAACTGTACTCTAAAGAGATTTCGACGTTGAATGAGACGACGAACCTGAATAGCTCTTGAAAAAGATTAACGTCAGAATGCAGTTGAAAACAATTATTCACTCTTATTACAATACCTGCAAAGAAAGATTACTCTGTTTTTATCTTCATGTTATTAAAATTTAACGAAGATTAAAAACAATATCTTCTTTATATTAACCTAGTAATATAAAAACGTAACGCCAAGGTGCGTCTACCTTGCAATACACCTGCTCTCGGTAAATAACAGGTAGGTGTTCCTAAGAAACCTGTGGGCAAATCAGAAACATTCACGCTAAAGATTCTTAGCCAATGAATGTTACACTCGACCTCTCCTTGTTCCTTTATCTTAATGCTAGTACAAATTTAAACACTGATGTTAAACTATTTAATTAATTAAGATTAATAATTACCTTGAATTGTTATATAGTAAACACAATTAGTGAAATAAAAACATAAATTCGATATAACAGTAATTCATAACAGAATGACTATAATATTAAAAACAAGCATAATTGAAGCTATACTTTGTTATTTTTTCATATGAAAACTGCAATCGATATAATTTTAATCTCCGTAATAAATTAATATGGCGGATTATCGTATATTCTGCTGTTATTACTGCTATTAGTACAGATGCCAGATGCAGATGCCACTTGTTTTAAACTGGTTATAACTAAACATTTCTGAAAAGCTTAAATTTTAGTGGTACAAAAGTAGTTGCATTAATTACATCAATTGAGTCGTAAACAATCAAAACGTTTATGTCACAACATCCACTGACCACAACTTGACTTTGGTTACAACGTCCACTTTTATATTTTATCATACCCTCTGCTGTCGATTATAAGGGATTCCTGCTGGTCACATCGTCCAACGAATTTGGTATAATCTCTATTGCTTCCTTTTACAATAAAAATAGCTACTTTTAGAATTGATCGCAACCTCTACGTCCATCGAGATTGGTCACAATGTCCACCGGTTCGTTTGGCCACAAGGCTACATTTGGAACATACCGTGCAAACTCTGAATAACAGAGCTTCTAGACTTTCTGTACTAATATGATTCTTATTTTTCTTATAGGTCACCTTTTCGGTGTTCAGCCCTCGTGAAAATTTAATTGCACAATAATTTCATGGTAATTAAAATAAAATACAGAGTTCTTATACCTGACATTATTTTTGTTGGCCAAATCAGATGAAGTGTTCGCAGTTGAAAGAACAGTTCAATCTAGTCTTTATTTTGTGAATCATCTTCTGGTAGTATGCAATGTTCATCTATAAGTAGCGATCAGCAATCTTTATAAGCTGCTGCTCACCGATCGCCTCTTGTTGAAACTGTTGTTTCAACCTAATGATTATTAATCTTAGTCTGACCCATACCAACTCCATTCTTTTTAGCCAAATCAGTCACTCAAGCAAAGGTTTTATTTCCATTGACATTGGAAATTTTGGTATCATCTTTTGGATGAACTATTCTTCCAATTTGGTTTTGATGTGTAAAATAAATTTCGTTTTATTTTCAAGTAATTTCCTCATGTTCTTACCGAACTGGACCAATATCTGTGTTTGTTAATAGTTAACCTTTTGCAGAAAGCGAACTTATTTGATCCCCTTTGACACGTATTTGTAAAGGTGAGGTTGTACTTAGTCTATCTATAAGACCCATATTTCTGATTTCTCCACAAAATACAGTACAGTATCTGTGCCCTTTTCCCCCGTCAAATGTAAAAACACATAAGCTTATAGGCTAACTGAAAGTGCATTTTTACGTAATCAAATACATATGACTAAAGTACGTCCCAGAATATCAGATAGTAACAAATCATGTTATTAGTAAACTAGTGCCGTTTTTCAACCAAAACTCGAAAATAACTTAGCATTCTGAAATACTGGTTTTGAAATACCAAATGTGCATCTTAATGAATTCCGCATTAAGTGAGTCATTTTTCTAATTTACATATAATTAGATAATAGTGTAATGAGTGCTTTCTAAAATTTTTTTTCTTCGAATTTCGGACGATCCTCGCTATCCTATACAATAATGTATGAATTATATTTCACAACAATACTTCATTCAATCTCAAACAATTTGTACGTAACTAACAAAGATACAGCTGTCGTCTCATTTCTTATTAAATGAAATGCTACATTGATTTGCCTAAATTTAAAACAGAAACATGATGATGACGTCACAAACAGTTTCTCTGCTGACAGTTGAAACAGATGAAATGCATGTTAACAAACATTATTTGGTTTGATAAAAAAAACTTGCAGGTTACTTAGACAAAGACTTAGATATTAAATCACTTAATCTTTTTTTCTTTTTGTATGTATTAATAAGAAACTGAAAAGTCAATATATTTTACAGACCACATAGTATATGCCTTTAATAAGTACGCCACTGGCCTGTCGCTGTCAAGATGATTTATTACTCTCTGATATTCTGGGACAAAAATGTTAGAAACCTTTTACATTTACGTTTTAGAATTTGTTCGAAGTTGAATAGGGACGATTGGGATAAAATTTATTTATTGACTTTTAGATGCTTTGAGGTTACGTTTGACGTTTCTAAAAACGCAAAATTTGATAAATTATTTACACAACAAACTATTAAACTATATCTTGATAATAAAAGAACAGTTCTAAGCATATACAGGGTAGGCCACATGTAACGCCTCGGTCGTTTTGGGGAAAGCGTTAAACGTTTTAAAAATATTTGGAAGGTGATCCAAAAAGCTTTTATTTCTCAAACCTATATTTTTTAAATGGGAATATCGCATTTTTTAGCAAATTTGAATTTTACAGTCAATTCCAAATCTTGTTTATTCAGAGTTCCCTATACCCAAGTCTTACCGTTTGTAAAATATTTCACTTTTTTTTAAAACATAGAGGTTTTGCAAAGCTGAAGAACTATATAACCTATAAATCAAATCTAATAGAATTTGGACTACAAACTACCAACATCATAGGCTAAGAGCTACAACAACAAAAAATTTTGAATGTTACACAGGGTGTCAAGTACTTAATGCTCAATTTTATCTAACTTGAAACTTAAAAAACGTGCTTTACTTAAATTGATCGCCCTGTATTTTCTTTAGTTAAACAATTACTTATTTAATTGTCTCTCAATCGATATTAGGTTTAAATGTTTTTTGTTATATATTGTTTCTATTCATATTGTATATTTTTTAAAATCAAGATAGCTGATGTCAGGCAATTATTCTTCACTTATTTATAATTTAATTTGCAGTGAAGTTTCTTTTTTAATAAACTATTTTGATCTTGATCATTTAATTAGCATTGAAACTTTTTGGACCACCCCGTATATTTCAAAATATTTTTAAAACATTCACCGTTTTTCCTAAAACGACCGAGGATTTACAGGTAGCATACCCTGTATATATTTAGAACTGTTCTGTTATTATCGAGAGATACTTTAATATTTTATTGTTTAAATAATTTATCAAATTTGGGTTTTTAGAAATGTCAAACGTAACCTCAAAGCATCTAAAGGTCAATAAATCAATTTTATTTTAATCGTCCAGATTCAACCTCGAAAAAATTCTAAAACGTAAACGTAAAAGGTTTTTAACATTTTTCCCTATAGTACTGTTACAGGGTCAAATCGCACTAGGCGTCGTGCAGGCCTACCGAGGTAAGCGGATTTCCAGCTACAGTGGAAATGGGCGGGATCAATGTAACAAGTAAAATGATTGAAAGGTAGTTTCAAACACCTTACACTTACCATAAATCATCAACTAATAACAAAAAATTGTCTCTAGGCGCCACCACAATCTGAAATTTTTCTAAAATAAACACTTAGGCGGGGTGTTAAGTTAACTCTATCTGACTGTGGAAGATAGAGTTGTAGCCTACTCAATAAAATCATACACAACTCAAGTTTAATCACACTTAAAAAAATAAATTTATCCCAAGGTTTAATAAAATTTGGAAGTATACAAATTGTTACAAACTCTTTGATCGCACTCTGTATATTCAGAAAATCAAAGTAATGAAACGTTATCTGGATATTTTCTAAGTAACCCTCGTATACATATGGATTACTATTTATAACTGTCATACAATTCTGAAATAGATATATATTACCAAATTTAAAAAAATAACAATAAGGCGGTCTATTATTTTTAAGTCACAGCAGTTCGTTTCTGAAAAATTTAAAGACACAACAATATGTGCTTTGTTATGATTCATATATCTTCTATCAAATATTACTTGAATACTTTCTCTATAGAATTGTATTTAAACATTCACCAATATGAATGAATTGTAATTACATAAATCTGAAATCTTGTTATCAGTGTTCTGTATTTATTGTATGTGAAAGAATTCTAAATAATTAAATTTTGTAATTGATCTGTCAAAATAAACAATTTCTGATCAATTATTAAATCAAAATATCCTAAGATTGATTAATTGATGTATATATATATAATTTTACATAAGGTGACAATAAAATTTTATCACAATTTAGACAAATTACCAATCTTCAAAACAAGAAAATTACAGGGATTGCTTCGAAAAGCACTAAATTATAATTCCTATGTCTTATAATCTAAACACATAAAAAAAATAATAGAGTTTGAGGATCCTTAATACTTGAATGACACTAAACCATAAACAGTAAAGATAATCAAAGTACTATCCTTCAAATATCGAAAATTATCCTTACAGTTAAACTCCGCAGTCCTTTGTTCTTAGAAAATGGTGTCTATTAGAAGTGGTTTTCTTCAGTTAATCCTTTATGTATCCACATTGGTCACAAACAAACAGTTACGTATAACCGCTAAATTTTTCCGTCGTTACTTAAATGTCCGAGTTGGTTTACGCCTTAAGCGTATACACGAATTGGGCAGTTTGATTTGCTACATGCCCTTGAAAATAAATGTTCGTCACAGGAAATATATTTACTTCACTTGAACATTAAGATTCTTAAATGTTTTTATACACTGTATTTAGCACTGTTAACGATTGCACAAATATTATAATCAATGACATTAATGTCCACTATTATTTAACTTAATCAACACACTTTCATTTTGTTACTTAAAGGGTTAGTTTAAGTTTCTGTGTTAAATCGCACGCTTCAATACTAAGACTTGTAACTTGATATTTGTTGATTTACTTTTAAATCTACTTTAACACTTGAAAACTCTTGAAAGGAAAACTCATTTTTATTCACTTTTAACATATCACAAACGATTATCGATCCTAAGGTACGGAACTCATTTGCTTCACTACCAGTTGCAGGTCTTGCTTTATTATGTTTCAGATGAACACACCCTTATATCGGGGTGTTTTGTATTAGGGTACTTATGTGCGTACACCCTTGATGCAAGACAATAATTTTTATAGCACTATCCTAGCGTGAGAACCATGTCAATGTATTACAATGTTGCAAAGTAACTTAGTTCTACAATTCTCTTATTTACATTTTTACATTTTTCCCTTTTGTCTCATCTCCCATTATCAGTTTTTCCTTTTACACGTTTCCTCCATCCACTCCCGTTCCCCTTCCATTTTCCTCTAGTATTTCTTCTACACCCGTCATCCTCCCTTAACTCACTACACTCTTTTATCATATGTCCACCCCTTCCACGCATAATCTGCACATCTTTTCTTCCTCTTTCCTCCAATGCTTGTTTCCCAACTCTTCCTTACCGCATCTGAACTTCGCTATCATTTTTTTCTTTCTTTTCTTCCCTTCTCCTTTCAGATATTCTGGTATCCCATCTCCTTGACCTCTATAATTTACATTCTATTTAGATTATTTTATTTTTGCCCATCTCTTTTGTTTTTGTACGTCTATATCTCTACTTATTATCTCCCTTCTTACCCTTACTCCCTCTTCCTTAATCTCTCCACTTCTTTCCTCGCGTACCCGTTTCTTTTATAATATGCTTCCCTACTACCTTGTTCGTATTTCACTCTCCCTTCCTTTATCTCTTTCCAGCATACCTGAATATTTTACAATCCGTTCAGTCTCGCATTTCTTCGTCATACTTTATTGTTCTTCTTCCCGCCTCTAGCCCTATTTTTTTCCTGTACTTTCTCTCTTATGGTATACCCCAGTGTTTCCCAATGCCCATTTCCAATACTTTTCTTGTAGTCCTTCGACCTCTTTTTGCTCTTTCCACCCCCACATTTATGCCCCATATAACACCACACTTTTTATTAATTTATCTATTCCTCCACACTCCACACTTATTCTATTACTTTATTTCCTTTTCTCACTCTTTCCTTTATATGTTCCCCATCTCTCACCGTATACCCCAGGTATGTGAATTTCTTCACCTGCTGCACTTCCTCCTCCCTTTATTTTTACTCTTCCCTATTCCTTCTCCCCCCACCCTTTCTAAATACCAGCACCTTTGTTTTCTTTGTGTTTAGTTCCAGTTACTTTCTTTTTATATCTTCCCAAAGTCTTCATCTTCTCCTTCGTTTCGTTTTCCTCCTTGGCTACCAAGACGATATCGTCTGCGTATGCTAGCGACCACACCTTCAATTTCTCTATCGCTAACCCTCCTATTTATTACCCTTTTAATGTTTCCTTCAGATTTCCCGTATATACGGAGAACAGGCTTGGGCTTAGTGGGCATCCCTATATCAGTCTCTTCCTTGTGGCAAATTCCTCGCTCATCTCATCATTCACTCTCACCCTACTCCTCGTTTCTCCCATTCTATCAGCCTGTTATTTATCTTGTTTTTTCAGGTATTCCATAGCTTTTTTTTGTTCACTCTGTCGAACGCCGCTTTTAAGTCTACGAACAACGTCACTATTTTCCCATTTTTCCTATCTTTTTCTTTATTTGCTAAGTGTTTCAACATATATTATAGTATATGTTGTCGATCACTCTTCTTTCCTTCCTTGACCTCGCGTATCCATCTGGCAGCAGTTTTTTCCCTCTAACTCCTTCTGTAGCCTTTCTTCTGGCACTATCCATATTTGCCTTGTTTAGTAATGTCACTCTTTTGTAATTTTTCACTTCTTTTCTGTCCCCTTTTTTTTATACCGAACATAACACTCCTTCTCTCCATCTCCCCGGGAAGCTCTCCCCTCTCCATATTTTGTTAATTATTTCCGGCGCTCTTTTTGCTGCCTTTTCCCCTGAATATACCCACTCTTCTCCTGCTGCTTTACCTTTTTTCACATTCAGTATTGCCCCTTTTACTTCCTCTTCTTTTATTCCTTCTCCTTTTTCGTCTATTTGGTCTATTTTTTTTGTATTTCTTCTACTTTCTGTCTCTGTTCCCCCTCCCGTGAATTCCACCAATTTTCTCCCATTCCTTTATTTGTATTCCTGTTTGTGCCTCTCTTCTCTTCCTTAATATCTCCATACTTCTTCTTCCGCTCTTATTTCCTTAATATGCTCCTCTTGTTTCTTTTTGTTTTACTCGTTTTTAATCTCGCTGTTTTCTTACTGCTTGTTTATATTGTTCTTTCTCTGTCTTCAATTTTTTCCATTGTCTTAGCGTTCTTCTTGTCCTCCTTGCATTCTCTATCCCACTACTTCTTCCATCCCGTTTTCTCAACCTTCCGTCTTTTAAATTTGATTTTTTTCGTTGCTTCCTCCTTCCTCTCTTTCATTTCTTCCATTGTCTCAGCGTTCTTCTTGTCCTCCTTGCATTCTCTATCCCACCACTTCTTACATCCCGTTTTCTCAACCTTTTGTCTTTTCCATTTGATTTTTTTCATTGATTCCTCCTTCTTCTCTTTAATTTCTTCCACACTATCTTGTACCCTCTTAACTTCCCATATTATTTTTTCCATTTTTTCTTTGTACTTCCTTATGATCTCCTCTGACCATACTTTGTTTTGTTATGTACGCCTCTTTCTTTTCCCACTTGTCTTTTACTCCCCCCTTTATTGCCAGTTACAGTGGTTGGTGGTCTGATTCGATTCTCTCACCTACCCTAAATGCCATCACCTTTTTACACACCTTTTCGTTCATTATAACGTAATCTATTATTGATTCTCCCATCCCTACTATGTACCTATGCTTATTATCTGTCTTCACACCTTGTCCTTTATCTGTCTCTTCCTGTCCCTTTATTTTCTTATCTTCCACATCTTCTCCTATCCTCGCGTTAAAGTCCCCTCCTATTATTATCATTTCCTTCTCCTTCTTTTCTATCATCTCTTCCTTGTCTCTTCCATCTTTCTGCTATGTATCATTATTTTTATTTTTGTTTTCGCCTTCTGTATATTCCTTTCTGCAATTCCTCTCCTCTGTTTCACTCTTTTTCTTCTTGCTTCGACCATTTTCTTCTTGTTCCCGTTATTATTCCCTCCTTTTCTGTTGTCTTTTCCGCGTGCTGCATGAGAGTTCCCCTGGAATCTCCCTTTTCCACCACTCCCATTTCTTTTCCTCGTCTCTTGGAATCCCACCAAGCCCTGCTCCTTGATGAACTCCCAAAATTCTTGGTCTTTGTTCTTTATTCCCGCAACATTCCAGAAGAGTATCTTTAACTCTTTACTTTCTTTCTGTACTCTTTCCCTGCTTTCATTTATTTCGGTTTTCCTTTTCCATGATTCATGTTTCCTTTTCTTTGCAATTTAGCATCCTCTCTTTGTCCTTTCTCCCCGCCTCTTCTTTTAGTTTTTTTTTTAATTAAGTATAGTATATTATAGTATTATATTATAATATTATAGTATTACATTATAGTGTAAAAACGTCCGAATACTTCGAGGGGTAACAAGAGAATTGCCCATTATTGACATTTATAATTAGATATGGACGTAATGGTACATCTTAATTTTAAATTTTGCTTTGGTTTTTATTTTTCATGTTTTTCTAGGATTTTGCTATAGCACTAAAGTATGTATAGTCATCACAGCATTTAATGTATACATCCTCTTTTTAACTATTCTAATATAATTACACTTTTTAAGTAGTAACAAAAAAAGTCTTATTTACTAAACCTTTAATTGGCGTGTCTACGTTTTTAACTACTAAAAATAACATCCAACATTAGGTTGTTATTTTTTTACAGTTACATTTGCAATCAGTATATTTTTTAACGAGGACTAATTGCCAGTGTAACATTTAAATACTGTAAAATATAAATACCAGATTTTTACGAGAAGGAAAATTATATATATATATATATATATATATATATATATAAATCAAGTACGAAGTTAGATTTAGCTGTTTAATACCACTAAATCGCAAAATATGGAGACTTGATTATTTTTTGAAACTAATTTGGTAGAGTTTTAACCCACCGGGTGACCCACCTATGGGCGAAGTTTTGAAACTGCCTTATATTGATGCACGTATAGATTTTAGATGCATCACCAAGATGTTGATTTCAGCCGCGACTCATAGATATTGCGTCGCTCCATGAAAAATCCCGCGACATTATGTAATCACTAAAACACCAAAATGCCTTTCCTATTTTGTATGTTTGCCTGTTTGTCAGTTACTTTTTCTCGAGTTTTGTGTGCTTGTTTATTAGCGCATGTGGTTGTTTACGTGAATATATGTTTGTGGTTTGTTGTTGATGTACATATTTACATGCTAAATAGCTTGTTTGGTATCTTTGACTTAGACGTTTGGATTGTTTCTTATTGCATGTTTTAATTTCTTTGGTATGCTTTCGTGATTGTTTGGGGTGTTTGGATGTTTGCACTTGCTTGTTGACTGGTTTATTTTGTTTTGGAGATTACTGGGGTTAGATGTTAGGGCGCTTAATTGATTGCTAGTTTCTTTGTTTGTGGGTCTGCATGCTTGTGGGTTTACGTATTTGTATATTTAGTATGAGTTCGTTGACTACTACATTTTCTACACGTTTTAATTGATTTTGTATGTTTTCTTACTTGTTTGGGTTGTTTCGTTGTTTACAGTGGCTTGTTGGTTAATTTCTTTTGTTTTCTGGGGATGCGTGCAACCAGATAGATGGTAGTGCAACTATACTTGTTTTCTCAATGAGAAAACAAGGGTACTTTAGGATATGAATATGTCACAAACCCTATGAGCAATATTTTTCCTGTTTTACGATTCTTTGTTTTACCGTATGGTGTAATTGCTGCTTTTATTAGTTTGTAACAACCCCCCCCCCTCCAACCAAGTTGTCTTGGTTCACTGGTCAATTAACAGTTCGTGACAATCTACTAAAAATATGTTACAAACAAGAACAAAAACAACTGTGGAACATAAAAGTGTCCTTTACTAAAATTATCACTATACCATGTATTGAAACTGTCAGTTTGAGAAACTGACCATACTGTAACTTTAAATGTTTAATAATTTAACTTCTTCATCAGTAACATATGCGCCACGGGAAAAATGCCGGGAAAAATTTCAATTTCGTATACTATATTCCTTACGGGTTAAGTGTTTAAACGGAGTATGCTTTGCTTTTTCTCGTCCATTACATGAAATGAAGAAATAATTATCTAATTAATTTACATCAGTTCTACATACATAAAGACAAAATTTACATCGACTGGGGCTTGTACTTCGATAGTGCGGTACTCTAGTAAAGTACAGGTCGTAGGTTCAACTTCTACTCGAGGTAAACTTTTTATTTACGTATGTAATATAATTAATAATAATTTTTAAATAATTATCCAGTTCATTGACTAAATTTCTAGTTTTGCTTTTCATGCGAAAATAGCTACAAAAATGCATACTTTTCAGAGATGTAGTTCAGATACAGTGTGTTAAAGTAATGCGTAAGCGTAGAGAAACTTAAGGTAATCGTGAAAATTAAAAAAAATTGGATAACATATGTTTTATCAAACATAAAAATGTTTAAAGAAAATTTAGTATACAGGGTGTTGCAATTAATTTTGGTACTGTTATTCAGAATTCTATTGATTTTTACGTGTACATGTGCATACCTGCGTGGCCGGTGCGTGCATGCATGCGCACGTACACGAGAACCTTGCGATCAACAGTATCACTAAAGAATAGATCCGATTTGAATGAAACTTTGAAAACAGTGTTCTGTTGGGTTGTAGTCGACGGTAAAATTTTCATATACAATACCTCAAGTGGCCGATGAATTGTCGAAAATTTTTGTCAAAGTGTATGAGTGTTTATTGCTTCGATATAAATACGATTAAGCACTTTGACAAAAATTTATGCAATTCATCGACCACGAGTAGTATTTAAAAGACTATTCAACGAACAAAAATGACGGTCCATTGACAAGTCAAGAATTAATTAATTAGTTTTAATTTAGAACAAGTTGCAGGTTATATAGTGGTTTCGATGGTAGTTTATGTCAATTTAACATTTTACCGGAAGGCAATCAAATTACACAGGAAGAGAAAAAAATTGACGGGGATATTCCGGTAGCGGAATTGTCGCACAATTGTGCTCTGATTGGTCCAAATATAAAAAATACTAAATTGTAATTGGTTAATAGTTGGAATGGAGAGGGTGGGTTGAATAGTAAATTAAATCGGTTTATAAATGAGGATACGATTTAGAAACATATGTTTTAATTCGATAAGTTGGTCAAATTAGTCCCGTTACCGATAGATTTTAAGTTTATGTCATTCAATCCAAATATTGGTAGATATTTTGATATGAATTTACATAACAACCCGCTTTATAGATTTCCAAATGTGTTTTGTGCTTTCTTTCTGTAAATGTAACCGTGACCATCAAGTGATTAATTTGTCTCCGTCGTATTTGTAGGTTACGTTTACTTGACAGGTAATCAAACATAAAATTCTTCAGTTCAATGTTACACACTTATAGACAAGAAACCATGACCACGTATAATCTACTTTTTTTATTTGCCCCCTAGATTTGGGGTGTTTTATTATTACAATCAAAAGTATGCTGGTATTAGATGGTTCCCACTAACCTCAAATCTGATTATATGTAAAATTAATTTAATAGTTGCCACATTTAATTGAAATGAATAGTAACAACGGATCACTGTATAATAATAGAAGGAGCTTTTGAGTGAAGCAGTGGGGTTCCGCCGTATTATAACTTACCCAGAAATTTATTCTGGGGTGTCTTTCAATTGAAATAAAAATTTTCATTAAATTTCACAAAATAATTTAATACAACTAAAAAGCATTTCTTTTCAATATTAAAACTAAATAAAGGAACCACACTGCTTTGTCGTTTACTGTCCTTCGAGTAGTTTAAAAATATTTAATAACTGCCAATAATTGAATCGTGAATTGAGATTCGTTCAAGAGTTTCTAAGTCCAAGTCCTTATTCCATTTCCATGATTTCTATATCTCAATTAGGTTCATCACTTTCAGAAGAAAGTTTTGAATCTGAATCTGTTTCCTCGAGACAAATAATGAGTGGTGGAATATTTTCAACAGAAATTGACCCCATTAGTGTAGTCCAGTCTTCCAAAATTATTTTTTCGCAATGATTTACATAACCTTACCACATATTGGACGTACATTTTGAAAAAGCAAGTCGCCATGGAGGGGGCACGTTTTAAACGTAAAATACCTTTCGGTCAGAATTTAACCAAATTTTGATATGTTCTAGAACTTGACCAATTGATCAAATGTCTTCATTGCCCGAAAGCTCAAAGCTCAACAGTTTTTGATATACAGGGTCTGCAATATCACTATTTGATACTTTCAATGTATCATAAAATGGACATTTTTGCCAATATTACGGCAAAACTTAGTGGAATGTTATTTTTTTGTGCTACTGGTTACAACCTTTTCTTTACTTTCATTATTTTTGTACATACACCTGATAAACAGGGTGAGACCAAATATGTGTATCTGAAAAGAATTATACGGTGGTATTGTTTTGATATTTTGGTGAATGGAAGTTAACACATATATATGTCCATTTAAATTATTATTGCAAGTTAAGTCCCCTAGACGTCCGTTATACAGAGTGTTTCGTTTCTTTAATAGATTTAATTGAGTATTATTATACTTCCTAGTTAATTTTCTGATAACTTAATTGAAACGTCTATATTAAAATAAACTATTTGCTAACTGTATATACCTACATAATAGTCACGATGTGTTTATACTGATACTGGGTGTCCAAGTACAAAGGATCAAACTTCATGTAGGTACAGAAAAAACCGTTAACATAAAAAATCCCTTGCAATTGGATGTCGTTGCGGAATACAAAGCTTTTGGAGATTGACAGATAGAAAGTTTAGATGTGCTTCATTTATTATGCTCACTATCTTTCTAATAAAGTTTTCAGTAGATTCTTTTGATAAAGCAGGCGCTTGTCGAAGTTCATCTTTATTTTAACTAAGAAAAGAAAATTCTTTAAGATACTAGTGCCTTCACTGTTCACATCATCGACAGACCGGTTTCGCAGGTCTACCTCCATCATCACTACCGCTTTGTACAGCCATTGGAAATAAGAAATGTTTATGTAGAAACGTTAATGAACGTATTTTAATATATTAAAAATATCTAAGCTTAATAAGATATCAGTTAACTGAACTGATGAGGCAGAAAACAGTAAATAACTTTTGGTCTTGATATAACCATTGTCATAGAAATCAAAAAGTTGCATAATCAAATGTTAAATGTCTATCACCTCCACATTATTTGCATTTAGTATATGATTTAAAACATTTGTAGAAGGATATTTGATTAGCTCTTGATACCTAGCGTATCCTAAAAACCATAGTACAGCTGCCACATGAGAACAAGTACCTGGCACCAGTCTTGCAGGTGCAGTAAGTACCTAATATTGGGTTAGGTTCATCTTCCTCATTATTCGGCACAAATGCAATCCACAACTGGTAACGAGTAGCATTTCTGAGGCGAGAATATATCCTTACCCGTATAAAACCGGGTTCGTAGTTTTTATCAAATTGATATTGAACCTGGCGGTCCTCTATTTATTGTCCTGTATATAAGAAGGAGCAAGCTTTAATTGAAAAATACCTACAGTTAACTCTTTAAGATAGCAATGTGACAAACGTGGGAATGAGGGAACGATAATTTCATTTAAATCAACCCATCTGCCCCTTCTAGCCCGTAAGTTTTCCTCCTCAACCCTGGTTTGAACAACATTTGCCTCTTGAACTTTTTGAAGAATATTTTCAGCTAGCTCAATAGTAGCATCTTGCATTAAAATGGGTGGAAAATATTTATTTATAATTGCTCCAGAAATTTTAGGAAAATCAGCAATATTACAAGTGTGGGGTGTTTTTATCTTAAAGCTAAACAATTTAAAAATTGATTTTAAGTGCCCATTGCGTGCTTCTACGATCCACCTGGTTTTCGTAACGAGACGACTATCATTAGCCTCTTCTGTGGATAACTGTAGCTGACCTCTGGGCAAAAAGGCTGGCATTTTAAAATTAATATCTAATCTATTTAAAGCTGGAATAGCATCCAAGTACCCGGGGTCGAGAATGAAAATATCTCCTTCATTAAACCATTCACGCATTCCATTCACATCTCTATTAAATTCAATTATAAGTATGTTAGCATCGTTGTTTTCAGAATTTGAGAAATATGGCCCTTGAATGTCTAGAATAAATCCGCTCGGGGCAACAAGCAGAGATGGCTTGATAAGATGTTTACGCTTATAAGTACAGTAAGACTGTCGCTACACTTTAAAACAAGAACTTTTCTCTAGTTCTAGATAAGTACAGTCATTATACACTATAACTTGAGGCCGATCCAGGTTTTGATTATATAGACGATTTGCAAAATGAGTTACATGATTTTCGATGTAGCTGTATCTTGTTGTAGCAGTAAATCCAATATTTTGTGGTACAAATCTTGCAGAAAGAGATTGTCTAACTAGAGATATAGCTAAACTGGCTTGTTGTCTTGTGGAATAATTAAAAATAACCGCTAAAGAACTATCACTAAGACCTTGTCGTGACTTGCACAGGAATGCTAAGAGATCTTTTTTACTTACATATCTCAAAGAATTTCCTATTCTAACGGGGTCACAAAAGTTGAAAAGATTATTAAATTGATCTTTGGTTATAGGAGAAACTGCTTTAAATTGAGAATCTGTGAAGTTATTTTCGTCTTCGTAAGCCGTGTGGTAGCTTTTCTTCTTAATTTCCTTACGTAATGCTTGTAAAAAAATATAAATCTCATTACCTGCTAATAATGGCCGATTTACATATCGTCACCCAGGGAGCAGAAACTCAAACAGATTAACATTCTCATCCAAATGAATATTACAGCAGTACGTATTTTCTGGCACGTATATCTCTCTCAACAAAAATATTAATTCTACCTTTCATGGATATTTTATGTATATCATTCCCATCGTTACAAATGCAGCATAAGTGAGTTGACCTTTGTAGCACATTTAATCGCAAACAATTTGGGTTATTGTCTATTGCTTGAATTTCCCTTACAATAGAAATATTGCTGACATTGCAGATTCGAGTTTCTTCTATTATGACCCGCTCTGGTAGATTTGCTTCGCGGCGACGTGCAATCACATTTTCCTGCTTTCTTGCATTTACCTCACCACTTATTTTCACCATAACCCTAGGAACTAAAGCATTTCCACAAGCAAAACATGGAATTCGATTCATTTTTCACATAAACTCTTCAACGATTTTAATTCAAAAAGTAGATTTGCAAGTAAGCATCAACAATATCACTTAATTAGTGGATTAATTTTTGACGTTTCATAGCCACTTACTATATTGTTGTTATTTTATAAGTTTGAAAATAGAAAAAAATAATAATTGTAGTATGAAAAACGGAAAGAAAAGTGCAAAATCAGAAAAAAATCTAGTTGTACGAATAAAAGCAGAAGAAAAAGCGCAATACCACATTACGGTTTTGGTTTAAACGAATAAGTAAATACTAAATATAACTTTATTAGAAAATAGTGTGCATAATAAATGAAGCACATCTAACCTTTCTATCTGTCAATCTCCAAAAGCTTTGTATTTCGCAACGACATCCAATTGCAAGGGATTTTTTATGTTAACGGTTTTTTCCGTACCTATATGAGGTTTGGTCCTTTGTACTTGGACACCCAGTATCAGTATAAACACATCGTGACTATTATGTAGGTATATACAGTTAGCAAATAGTTTATTTTAATATAGACATTTCAATTAAGTTATCAGAAAATTAACTAGGAAGTATAATAATACTCAATTAAATCTATTAAAGAAATGAAACACTCTGTATAACGGACGTCTAGGGGACTTAACTTGCAATAATAATTTAAATGGACATATATATGTGTTAACTTCCATTCACCAAAATATCAAAACAATACCACCGTATAATTCTTTTCAGATACATATATTTGGTCTCACCCTGTAAATCAGGTGTATGTACAAAAATAATGAAAGTAAAGAAAATGTTGTAACCAGTAGCACAAAAAAATAACATTCCACTAAGTTTTGCGTTAATATTGGCAAAAATGTCCATTTTATGATATATCAAAAACTGTTGAGCTTTAAGCTTTCGGGCAATTAAGACATTTGACCAATTGGTCAAGTTCTAGAACATATCAAAATTTGGTTAAATTATGAACGAAAGGTATTTTACATTTAAAACGTGCCCCCTCCTTTGTAATCTTTTGATTTAGGTTGTGAATGTATGTGCTTATTGTAGAAGGTCCTGCAATAACCCCATGCCAACTCAATTGGACTGTATTGACAATGGTATGGGGGTAAACGAAGGACGAAGGACTTCATAGTCATGCTTTTTTAAAATGTCGTCAATTACAAACCGTTTAGTATGATATTCTCGAAATTGTTTCTGTTGTTAAATTGTCGTTAATTTTCACATTGTGGTTTCACATTGTAGTTAATCATAAAATATTTGAGATTTCTTGCTAGTAAAATTTGGTGGTTTGTTCAACTGCACCGAGTGATACGGCGCAGTGACCATTACCACCACACAGTTTGATGGCAGTCTATCCAAAGTAGGAATTAACTGATTAACCACCCAATTTTGTAAAAGTTCTGCAGTGATTGTTTCGTGATAGTCACCGTCATTATTTTGTGGTCGAGTTAGCAGTCGCACCCCTCTAAGAAGCCAAATTTATAACCTGCTTGTAATACTGTAAAACGTTTACCGTCAGACTTAATTGTGGGAGGATTAATTTTGAAATCAGTATCATGCACGCGTCGACGAATAGTACTTACATTTTGGTAAATCCATGTTTGATCCAAAAACACGAATATCATATTTTCCAATTATCCAATTTAGAGATTGGATGAACTTCTTGAGAAAAGTGATTTTTATTTCAACGCATAGCATAGCTGTTTACGTCCATTAAAAATTTTGTGCGTGTACCCCCATCGATTTTTAATTTTGAATAAACTTGATCTACTACTCTCAAATTCCAAATGTACGCGACTGTCGATCGAAAACTGTTCAGATTTTGAATTGTATTGCCAAATGAGTCGCTGTAAATCCTTGCGAAAAACATAATTTTCCAATACATCGCCACTGGTTGGTCGACCTAATTTAGCAAAATTTGTCTGTTCGTCACGTCCGTTCAGAATTTTATTGGTGCTCTTTACAGAAACCTGAAAAAATACTAATTTAATATATTAAACTATTTCATATAAACTTAAATCACTTACATCAAATATTTTTCCCGTTTCAATTAAATCTTTTGCACTAGGAACTTTATTATTTATCCTTGGTATGGAAACGGATATTTAAAAAATCCTCATTCTTAATACTTAAAAGAAAGGCAAAAACATATATCAATCGTGAAAATAAATTAATGAAATTTGACGTTAGCGAAAAATATTATACCAACTTTGTAAAAATAACTCCCAAATCTAGGGGGCAAATAAAAAAAATACATTATAACATTTTTAAATATCGTATACGGAATATAGTCAGAAAGTTACACAGTGGTCGTCACACGGTAGTACCAAATCTTTTCAAAACAGTTTTTCCTCCGATCAGTCGTATTTATCAATTTACCATGCGCACGTTTAGATCGCTAGATTGGGTTTACCCCTTAATATTGGTTCCTATGGCTGTTAAAGCAAACATGACAGGCAAGTGGTTAGTTACCATTCTACAAAACGGTAAGTAATAGTATATTGCATATCGAGGCGGAAAGTGTTCCATTCCTGTCGAGCGAAGTATAGAATTAGTCCTCGAGACCGAGGAATGGTACTTTTGCCGAGGTTTGTATACGATTTTATTCATAATTAAGAACAAGCAACATTGTACAGTTCAAATCAAAAAAATTTGGAACACATCCATCACGGTTTCTCGTTTAATGTTGAAGGTCTAGACAATGCCTACTACAGAAAACGTGTTGTTTGTTTCCACCTATTGCTTGCGTTCACTCACCATCTACGCACGTGAGAAAAAATGGTTGCATACTCGTGACCCTTTATTGAAATTGAAGAATTGAAGTTGTCAATTTGACATTGATAGTTTAAATCTGGAAAGTGATCCATTACTGACCGTTTAACGTAAACCCGTAGAATCATTCACTTTTCAACATTTAAAGGGTTAGAAAAGCAGTACGTTACAAACTAATTGTGAATAAAAATAAGTATCTTTTGTCTATTCATTTGAACCTATGTAAACCATGACAACTCTATATTTTCCGTTTCTTAAACATCGGACGAAACATAGTATAAGTAACCCTTAGCCTCCTTAATAGTTAATAAACTATTCACAAATTTAATTAAATTTATACATATTTATGAAAATGTAAACTTTCACCATTAACACTCATAATAAAATACTTATCTTTTTTGGGATTTTTTAATGGTGTACTTTAATTACAATCTAAACGTTTCGATAACACTTACAGTTATCTTCGTCAGTAGTAATGTTTGTTAAATTGTTAAAGATGTAGTAAACAATTTTGTCAAATTTGACAAAATTGTTTACTACATCTTTAACAAATTACTGACGAAGATAACTGTAAGTGTTATCGAAACGTTTAGATTGTATAATTTAAAGTACACCATTAAAAAATCCCAAAAAAGATAAGTATTTTATTATACATATTTGTTATCGGATAATCAGTTAAGATCATGATAATGGACATTTAGTTCATAGTAATTTCTGGAAGTGAGAAATATACAACAACAATAACTTTTGAAAAATTTTTATAATAAATTCTAAACAACTTAAAAATTAATTATGAAAAATAATAGAACTCTATTAGTAAAAAGAATTAGGAATAACTTGTCATGTACACTGTAATACAATGCAAACTTATCCTTGAAATGTCAAAATTAGTGAAGAATTAACACAGTTTGCGTGTTTAAAGTGTTTTCCAAATTCCACCAGCGATTACTTTTGAAACTTTACGTAATTTCTACTTGTTTTTACAGTGTTTTCGACCTTGTTAATTAAAATAAATATGCTGATTAGCAAAAATAAATCATACGTTTTCGTATATTACTGTGCCTTACCCACAATACAGTTTAAGGTGAAATTGAAAACATAAAGAATCATACAATTAACAATTTATCAATCGATATAAATGGTAGCTTTAACGATTTATAACGAGAAATTTCTTACTTGTAATGTGTAGTTTGTTGGTATTCAACTCCAAACCAACATAATGTTGGTGTTTATCTTAATATTTTTTTAACGTTACAATTATTAATATTTTTTATTTAGGCGAGGGAGGTGTAGATAACTGTGCTTTACTAAATTATTTTTTTCGCCAATCGTTTGCCAATTGATTTATTAATGCACGATTTTGGGTTCGAAATCATTCGTAAAACCTGCCATGAAATAAGTGATCCTATGGGACAACAAATCAAAGTTAAATTAAGCCGCTGGCTTATGGCAATGGGTCCAGCACAGCTTCAGAATGTATCTTCTAAGAATGGCTTTTAAGTTCTTTTACGATAACCTTTCCAAAGTTAAAACCTTTCACGTTGCCAGATTTACTCAGTATATAAAGAAAATATTTCACCCGAAAAATGAAAATTGACATCTTAGCAGTTATTACAATTGTATAACATTGGTCACATTGGTCAAGTAAAAAAATTCGAGTACGGGAAATATGATTTGCTAGGCTCAAGTGAGTCTGGTAAAGTAACTATTACTTGTTATAATACGTCCCAGAATATCAGAGAGTAATAAATCATCTTGACAGCAGGTCAGTGTCGTACTTATTAAAGACATGTACTATAAGGTCTGCAAAATATATTGACCTTTCAGTTTCTTATGTTCGTATAAAATATTATAAAAATATATACTTCTAATTGTAATTATGACCTATTAATACATACAAAGAAAAAAAATTAAGTGATTTAATATATGTCTTTGTCTAAATTATCTATAAGTTTTTTTTATTAAACCAAATAATGTTTGTTAACGCGCATTTAATCTATTTCAAGTTTCAGCAGAGAAACCGTTTGTGACGTTTTATCGTGTTTTAGTTTTAAATTAGGTAAATCAATTTGGCATTTAGTTTAATAAGAAATGAAGCACAGCTCTATCTTTATTACTTACGTACAAATTGTTTGAGATTAAATTAATGCAAACATCATCTTTACTGCAACAGATAATAATAACATTATTGTCAGGATTTTGAGAATCGTCCGAAATTACAACAAAATTTATATAAGTTTAAAAAGTACTCATTACACTGTTATATAATTACATATAAATGAGAAATGTGACTTATGGCATTAAGATTAAGATGCAATTACCCCATTTGTCATTTCACAACAAGTACTTTAAAATGCTCAGTTATTTTCGAGTTTTGGTTGAAAACGGTGGTGAAAATGGCATCTTCGGGCGCAACGGGTAAAACTTAATTAATGTAAACTACATTTATAATTATTTTATATAAATCAAAACATCAGCATTTTAGAAATAGCCACACCTAAAATAAATGTTTAATACTTTCACCCCTTTCAATTGTTAACCCTTTCGTTGGCACTGGGAAATATGGTTCCCACCTAAATCAAATGTGATTTTGTAACAACCCATTTTGAGTTGTATTAAAATATACCGTAATTTAGGTTCTTCGTTCGTTTAATGGTAAATATAAGAAAAGTTTATTTATTAATGATTTATAGGATGTGGTAGGCAACTTAATTTGCATTTTGGTGTAACTTAAGTGTATACATTTCTTAATGGTTTATACTCACCCTTTAAATTATTTTTCTGCGCAAATCTTTTCGCGCACGGCTACATCGTCTGATATTCTAGGCGGCCATGTTTGCTCACTTCTTGTGGTACGTTGTAGATGCAGGAAGCATTTTTTAGGTTTCCACCTAAATTTTGTGAGTGCCATTGATTTGATGGTAAGATATTTTAACGCATTATACTAAAAATTAAAACATTTGCTCTTTTCAGGCACTTTTATTTTCTTTTTTACTTTGATTTACACTTTTATTACTGTTACTTTTCTACCTTAATTACATTTTAAGTACGCATTTAATTTTACTGTTGCGTTCGCTTTCATTTTATGATTGCAATTTTTATTTGAACATTTCAAGAAAATGCATTAAACGGATTATTCAATTTCATGAAGATACATTTATAAGAAGGAAAATTCCATTTATGGGGGTGGTTTATAACGTAAAGCATTATTTCGGGATATTGCGCAATATTGGTACATAGATGACATCACCTTGGTTGACAGTTCCGTAATCATTTAGATACCAGAGGTTATTAAAAAGTTTGTGTACAAAAATTTTACGAACAGGTATTTAAAATTTTAATGATTTTTAGTTTAAGGCTATTCCAACTGGTTTTTGAGATATTTTATATAACCCTAATTTAACTGTTAATAAACATAGTCTCTATATTTTTTTATTTTTTACATTTCGATAACATTTTATTATTATAAACCTCGGTTTAGTTATTCCGAGCATTATTAAAAAATAACTTGACGTCCGAGATCATTTTTATTAGTCTTACATTGCAATTTTTTATACTGATGTTCAGTGGAAGTAATCTAGCAGAAATTGTGGTAATTAAGCAAATCAAAAAAAAAAACCGACTGAATCAAAGGCATTATTTTTGGTGAATGGTTTGTATCTCGAGTTAGTTTAAGGATTTGTTTCGGAGAACATTTTTACACTGATTTCTTTATGGTATTATTTAAAATTTACACCACTATTTATAATTTTAAGGCAGCCAACTAAATAATCAGTCCTGCAATTGGTCGCGACATCTAGTAGTATAGTCTAGCGTTCACTACAATGCAGAATTACAGACATTTACCATAATCACAGAGCGTCAAGTTATTCTGTGCGTCATATAACCTGTATTTACAGTTCCTGTGCACCCGTGTGTTTTTTTCAAATTTCTGTTCCTTGCTCTTGCAAAAGTAAGTATATAAGCTTTTTATTAATATAATATGATTTTACATTATATAGCTGAGTCAAGTAAACCATTCTGATCTTTATTTTATTTACTTGCACGTAAAAAGTAATTTTGAATCAGCGTGATATATTTTCCCACCGGTCACTTCACCATATAAGTGCTGGGAAATATTCTTCCCGTAGCCCAGTCTACTTTAAATATCCCTAAAATATTTCTTCACTGTTTTGGACGTTTAGGTATACTAAATGGAATCTTGATGACCCAAAACAAGGCGAAGAGGCATTGAATTATTTATTTAGTTTGCCAGAGAACGATGTTGAACCTGATTCTGATGCTGAGGAGGAATTGAATGCTCCAGACAGAACACCAGCAAGTATCAACAGTTCTAGAACATCTTCAGAATCACCTGCATCATCAAACAACAGTGTTTTTTCACATTGGCCGGTTACTGCTGATCATGACCTCAATGACTTATTGGAAGATAATCCCAAACATATTGACAACAATTCCGAAGTAATACATATTTCATCAAATAGTCATGATTCAGATAGCGAATCAGAGGAAATAGGTAACATATTTTTGCTAAGTAGATGCTTATATTTTTACAATGTTGAAATAGTAGGTCCGCATGCAGAACAGATTGATGCCACTGCCGCTGTAGCTGCAGAAAATGAATTTGAAAACTAGGAATGTAGAGAGGATTCTGAGTATTTTGACAATTTTGAAATTTTTGACGATGTGTTATTTACCCTCATTGTTGAGCAAACGAATTTGTATGCTGTACACAAATCGACCAGCCTCTCTGAATTGAAGGTATATATTAGATAACTCATAATGGTGGGTATCCATCCATTACCTAGGCTTGAACACTACGGGTGTCATTAGTATTTCAAATGTTATGAACTCAAAACGGTTCAAAAAGATTACTGAAACCCTTCACTGCAATGATAATAAATTTTACTTGATTTTACTGTAATGTCATTACTTGCCGCCAAAAATAAAGGTTTGTACCAGAAAAATTCTATAAATTTGCTTGCTTATTAATTGCCCATGAAAGGGTTAATTAATCTACAATCTTTAATACACTGAAATCTCAATTATGTCTATGAGTTGTCTGGTCTTCAGTCTTAAGTAGAATTTTAAACGGTCGTCTTTGTTTGACGTTTACCTGAACCGTCTTTATTTAACACAATGTTTTGCAAATAGCACATTTACATCTTCGTTTAAACTAGCCCCGCTTGCTACTGATTTCTGTTTGCCGTTTACATGTAAAAAGACGACACCATTTCCCTAATAACGTGGTTTATTACTTTCTGATATTCTGGTGCAACGAATCTTTTACGTTCTTTGTTCATTTAGTTGTAAAATATAAGAAAAAAAGGGTTTTCGATAATTAATGATTTATAAGTTGTGGTAGGCAACTTAATTTGCATTTTGGTGTAACTTAAGTTGCATATTTTCTTAAGGGTTTATACTTCTATATCGTGGAATTATTTTCTGCACATATTTCTCGCGCATAGCCACATCACATGATATTGTGAGCGTCCTTTTTAGCATTGTTTGATGTACGTTTTTTTAAGTAAGAAGCCATGTTTGGTTTCCACCTAAATTTTGTGTAAAGTGCTATTGATTTAATGGTAATACATCTTTAACTCGTATTCTAATAAAATCTGAAACATTTGCCCTTTGCAGGCACTTTTACTACTTTTAATTGCACGTTTAATTCTATTTTATTTATATTTTAATTACAGGTTTAATTATACTTTTACGTACGCTTGTACTTGTACTTTGCTAGATCTAAATTTAGATCACACCTTTTATATGAACCCTCAAGAGAATGCAATACATTCTGGATTATTTGAATTCCAATGAATATAAATTTGTAAGGAGTAATTTCAACTTTGGTATACTTTACAACGTAAAACATTGAAAATACAACATATTGCGCAACATTGATGCGAAGATTACATCATCTTTGGTTTACATTTCCGCATTCCTTATGAACAGAGGCTCTCAAGAAGTTGTACAAAATTTTGTAACAGGTATTTATACACCTATGACTTATTAGGATATGGCTATTAAGACTAGTTTTAAGAAATATTTTATATAATCCCAAATTTAAGTGCTTAATAAACATAATTTGTATATCTTTTAGTTTGACATTTTGACGAATGCTTTGTGGTATCCTCGGTTTAGTTATTCCGAGTGTAATCAAAAAAAATAACTTGGCGTCCGAGATAATTTTTATTATTGTTACCTAGAAGTTACTATATTGATGTTAGGTGAAAATAACCAAGCAGAAATTTGTGGTAATTAAGCAAATCAAAAAGCATGAACCAGCCCTGATTTAATCTACCTACTGAGTCAACGGCATTATCTTTTATTGGGTGGTTGGTGTCTAGCGATTTTAACGATTCGTATTGAGAATGCTTTAAAACATTGATTTACACCACCTATACATATTATACCTATTTTTATACAAAATTATACCTGGGACCATTATACCAAAATTATACCGGGACGTACTTTAGTATGATATAATGTCGATTTGACAAACTACTAACTTCTAAATTGACAGCTGACCTGTTAAATATTTACAAGTTAGTTGCATATTGACATTTGAAAGATAAACTGTCACTATTATTACAGGTATTAAAATATACTGGCCGCCATCAATAAATGAACACCCAGTAACCGCTGATGTATTTTAATGAAATTTTTAGAAAACGATAAAAATTTCAGGAAGGTACAATAAAGATTAATCAAGTAACCATCGACAATGAAACGAAAACCCTTTCTTTTCATTTGACATTAGTTATATAAGTGTCAATGTTAATCTTATTTGTAAGCTTAATAAGTAAACACATTAAAGTTGGAATAATTCCTCATGTGCGACATCGTGCAAATTGCCATCAGTTAATCGAGTTTGAACGTGATAGAATAATCGGTCTACGAGAAGCCGGATTATCAATTCGTGATGTTGCCACTCGCGTGGGACGCAGTGTCGCCATAATTTCCTTATGTTGGCGAACGTGGTCAGAAAATAATGAGGGCCGAGGACATTTGCGTCGCGGACATCCTAGACGCACAGCTGATCATGAAAATCGTGATCTTCGGCTTATAGCTCTTCGGGATCGTTTTTCATCAACAAGGGCAATTGGTGGTAGATGGAGAGGATTAACTGGTCATCAAAGCTCCTTAAAATCGACGTATCGAAGAATTCGACCTTTTCGGCTGATCATGCCGACCATTGCTGCACGACAGAAATGGTGTAACGAGACGTTACATTGGAATGTGCAATGGAAAATGCAGATTGATTAGAACACGTCCTGGAGAACGACGGAATTTGCAGTTTTCTGTTCAACGACATACTGCTCTCACTAAAGGTGTGGTGGTGTGGAGGGCTCTCTGCCTTGGAAGCAGTTCTCCTCCAGTAGTTATTAACGGAACATTAAATGCAAATTGACACACTAACAACGTTCTTGAACCAGTATTACTGCTATATCTGCAAAATAGAAAATCCAATTTTTCAGCAAGATAATGCTTGGCCGCATACCGCCAGGATTGCTAGGGAGTTTGTAAATACTGCTACTGTTGATCTGCTTCCATGGCCTTCTCGTTCGCCAGACTTATCACCAATCGAACATTTGTGGGATATGGTGGGACAGAGAATAAATGATATACAGCCACCCCCAAACAATGCAGAAGTCCTTCAACAACGGATTTTAGAAGCGTGGGATAGTATACCTCAGGTAAGAATAGCTTCACTCATTTCAACTAAGCCTAATCGGCTATCTGAATGTGTGAGAAACAGAGGAGGGTTGACGCATTATTAGTGTTAGCAATATTTGTATCTTATTAAAATTTTCATAGTTTATTAATAGGAATAAAGTACACGTTTTCTGGAAATTTCATTAAAATACATATATTAGCGTTTACTATGTGTTCATTTATTTATGGCGGCCAGTACACTTAGTATTTTTTGTTGTTTCTTGAATTATTCAAATTTCACAATATTGTTTCAACATCTTTAACAATTTTAATAAATAATATTACTAATGACGAAGATAACTGTAAGTGTTATCGGAACGTTTCGATTGTATAACTTTAATATACAGATAAACCATAAAAAACACCATATATATCATAATTTCATATTTTGAATGTTCTATACAAATCACGGAGTAAGATAATATAATCATTTATCTTACTCCGTGATACAAATGAATAACAAGTAAAATATTAAAAATTATGTACAAGGTAACGGTTCTGACTGACTTTAGGAAATAACACTATTGGGTTATCGACCTCTTTTTGTTTGATTATAAACCCTTTTAAATTTAATGTAACAAAACTCATTGTTCATCTTTACCCGTTTATACAAATGCAGAAAATCAATCTTATACTTATTATTAAAAATGTAACAACAGTATATTTGAATTTCGCACACTATACCTATGGCAATTGAGTATTTTAACGTGCGCACCTTCCATTTAATATTTTTTAAATGTAGATACATAACTTACGTGTATTGCTTAATTTGAATTTGTAACAAAAATTTTTCAAGTCTTTAATCATTCATTTGATTTGGATTGAATTCTACATTGCTAACCGTAATCTTATACAATTAAATGTACCATGAAGTACTTTTGGTTGCCTATACTTTTATACAATACGCCTTTTATTTTTACAGTGGTTTTTTCAAGAATTTATTATCTCTTACATTTTAACCTTATATTTGGCTATTTAAAATGTATTATATCTTACATTTTAATACAGATTTGGCTAGTTTATAGATAACACTCTTTCTTTTTACGTAAAAGTTTGTTTGATTCAGTTAACTTTGGTGTTTAGTTGCTGAAGCATTCCTAAATAAGTTTCTGAATTAATTTTCAATATTCGCCAGAAGGATCTTTAAAAAAGTATTGTTTTACAAAGAAAATAAAGTTTCTTCTCGAGAGTGCTGGGTATTCATTGTTTTTACATCTTTGGTTGGTCTCATAGAAAAATAACTTAAGTAGAATATCATCATCGTAGAAATCATCAAAAAGGTCGGACGTTTTTTATCATAATCTTCACACCTATAACCTCAGATCCTTTCTGCTCCTTTCTTTAATACTAAAATAAGAAAAACTACTGGAATAACTCCTTGCTTTCACTAAAATATGATTTACCTTTTTTATGTGAAATCCCGGTTTCCACTTCCTTTTTTTTGTTTTCTTGTTTGCAATTTATAATTATAATTGTTAAAAATAGTGTATTACTGTATCAACAAAATACTTACTTTTTCATTAAATCTTTAATTTAATTTTTGTGTGAATCGTTCTTTTAACGACGACCGCTTTGTAAATAGCTAACTATCAAACAAACCGGAATCGGAAAGTTTACCGAATCTCAACTTATCGAACGCAATTCACCGAACTCAATTGATCGAAAATCAATTTATCGAAAACGCAATTTATCAATCAAAATTGATCGAATGGGAATCGTAAATCTAAAATGGTAAAATAAATACTACTGCAAAGCCTGTTAGCGTTACTCAGGAGACACCACGTGGAGGTCGGCTTACTAGTCTCCCTTTCTAATGTTTTGGTATATTTTTAACCTCTTTCTGACATCGTTATCCAGTAGCTGGGATAACGGTCAGTTCTTCTTTTGGGTAGCGGCTTCTGGCGCCATTTTTATCTCTACCGAAACTTTCTTGACCCCGCCAGAACCGTCTGACGCCGACGATTCCTTACATCCGTAGATGAGTAGTGACGCATCTCCTTTTTCTCCTTTTTTTCTCTCTGCTTCCTATTCTTCCTCTCGCCCTCACTCTCTCCCTATCGGATTAAAAGTCCAAAATTAAAAGAAAAGATGGCTGTGGTTTCTAGAGTAATACGTACCGGACGTAAAATCCTGACCTGCTGGGATGTTCGGGAGGGCAGGGTCCAAGTGACCTCGGTCATCGAAAGTACTCACTTTCTGATCCATTATTGCAACATCCACGGTATCAGGTCTAATCTTAATGTTGTTCACCAATATCTTGAACAATTACAACCTGACATTTTGTTTCAATCTGAAACACAAGCTTTCTCTGAAACCTTCAATTCAGCCGACTTGCAATTTCCCCAATACAACCTTCAGTCTAACCTTCGATACAAAGGATGAGTATATGCGTATCTCAAGGACAGCATTCCTTGCAAAAGGATTTTTCCCCGGAGAATAAAAAAATCGACATGATTTGGTGCAAACATTCTGGTCTTAAATTTGTGATATTCTACTGTTGCATTTATAGGTCTCCTAATGACAGTAACTTTCGAAAGAAGTTTGAAGGTTGACTATCTTCTGTCTCAGTTTCCATCTTGCGATTTCTGAACTCTGGCATTGTTCATAACTCTAGCTGGCTTCAACGTTCATCTACTACTAATCCTACTTACCATAGCACGAAATAATTTTCTGCTTCATTTGATCTCACACAAATGATTTCTGAACCCACAAGAATCGTTGATAACCTTAATCATACTTCTCATCTTTTAGATCTCTTTCTTACATCAACTCATTTATTTCTAAACCTTCAGTTCTTTCCGCACTAGGTTTATCTGACCAATGTTTAATGGAAATATTTCTACTGTCCCTAATTCCACTTTGTTCTCAGTACTAATAGAACCGTGTGGTGCTTTAAGTGACTTAAATGAAATGATTTACGGGATTCCTTTGCAACTTTTCTATGGCGTTAATATTGTTTCAAGTTGTCCTCATCTTCGGACATTGCTCTTTCAGTATCTGGGCATGAAGCTATACACTCTCAAAAAACAAAATCGTATAGGTCATTCTCATTCCCAATTTTGGTTCAATAAGGCTTGCGCTGATGCAATATTTGAAAAATAAATCTTATATTAGAGAGAAATCTAGTAAAACGATCAAGTATCATGCAAAGTATGTTGGTGCTGGAAACACCTGCAAAACTGTTATCACTAAAGTAAGAAGTTGTTTGGACAACGAAAATGCAATGAACTAGCCAGATCTCTTTTAGGCAATCGTAAATTTTGGTCTTTAGCTAAAGTCATTAGTAAAAACCTTGGTACATATTTACTTCCCCCTATGATATCCTTTGACGGATCTGTAATTGCTGATTCTGTAGACAAAACCAATCTTTTTGTGGATTTATTTGCATCCAACTCGTGTCTTAATGAATCTAGGAAACATGCGCCCCTAGTCAACTCTTCTTCATACACTATGAAACCAATTCATTCTCGGTATAAGCTACTAGAATTGACCAACAGTGGGATTGATCTCAATAAGGCAACTGTCCTGGACGGTATCCCAGCTATAGTCTTAAAGAAATGTTCTCCTGACCAGTACTTGTCCTAGCTAAGCTCTATTCAATCTCTATGTATTCTGAGGAATTTTATTCGTCACGGAAGTTAGCAAATGTTCAAATTATTCGCAAAAAAGGCAATTAGACAGATCCCACCAACTACCGACCGTTCAACAGGTAAGCAATCTTCTTTCATACGTGACCCAAGTTTGGAGCAATCCGGTGAAATAGTTGTAGTCGCTTTAGATATCTCAAAAGCAATTAACCAAGTTTGACATAAGTGTTTACTTGCCAGACTCAACTCGTTTTGGTTTAATGATAGCGTTAGCTTCAATCAGAGAATGGGAGAGGTTCGAAGAATTTATGACAACTTCCAGATCGTAACAAACGCACCTTTTATTTTCTATAATACGCAATTCTAAAAAAACTATTTCTATTTCAATTAAAATCTAGGAACACAAAACACCAATTAAACAAAACTTATATATAACAAAAATTCGGGTTCACCCAGGTGGACCTTATCAGGATAGACTGGAACAGTTACAGGCTGCGGAGGATCTCCTGGTATAGGATTTATATCTGCAGATCGAATAGTTAATAGTACAGCAGATTAAGAATTGTTCCTAATTCTCTTTATATAATTTGGGTAATTAAATTATGTACGCAAATTATTTAGAAACTCGAAAGAAGTAAATACGTTATGTTTAAGTTAAGTTGTACGAATTTATATTAAACTATCAAAGCGGTTGACGCTTGTATATGTGAATAGTATTTTTATAGATCGATTCTTAGAAAAGACCAATGGAACTGATAACGTACAATTGTGATTTGTGAGAACAATGACCTTTGTATGTAGTTTACAAAGTGACATCGTACCTTATTTAAAAATAATTGAAGGTGTTATTTTTATTTACCTCGTTTTAATTAACCTGCTGGTCTTTGTAATAATTATTCTTGCTTATGCAAGGTGAAAAAGGACTCCCGGGATTATGAAGTAGCAGGATCGTAAAATATAGGGAAGTTACGAAATAGATGGTGGATAGGCCATCACTTTTTAATAAAGGGGTAACTTTGTATTTCTATTATTCGTATAATAAAAGCTTTAATATTTTATTTTAAGGGGAAATAATTAATTATTGGACTGTACCGGAGCATTTTATTAAACAAACCGATAATTACATACTTAATTTATAGATTTTGGAAGATTTCTGGATTTTTACACTGTTCATAGGCATCTCTTGATAATTAAATATCCTCCTATCCATTCTCCTAAGTGTTCCTGAGTACTTTAGTACGGTAGGCTAAACTTAGCTTTTCCGCAAGGTGGGTCCAACGAATGCTAACCGAAACTCAAACACGATCCGAGTTGTGATTTGTAAACGACCTTTAACGGAACATAGACAAAATGCGCAGAACTGTTGGGATAGATTTGTAACGATGGACGAAACATGAGTCTATCACTATGATCCAGAAACGAAATGCGAAGTATGCAGTGAAAGCATCGTGGTTCTCCACCTCCTCGAAAGTTCAAGTCTCCGCCATAAGTCCGAAAAGTAGTGTCTTCCGTTTTTTTGGGATACCCAATGAGTAATTCTCATTGATTCTTACAAACAGGAACTACAATAACAGGCAACTATTAATCTAGCTTAGTATCAAAATTACGTATAGCTATCAAAGGAAAACGTCGTCGTAAGTTAAGTCGCAATGCGCTCTATCACCAGGACAATGCGCCGAGCCACACTTCTTGTGTTGTTATGGCTTCTATAACTAACCCAGGTATCGAATTGCTTGATAACCCGGCATACTCGCCAGATCTCTCTCCCTGCAACTATATACTGCTCCCCTAACTCAAGGAATACCTTCGGGGAAAAAAATTTTCATGCAACAATGAAGTCATAGACGCTGTAAACCAGCCGTTTATAGAGGTTGGGCAATCCTTCTTCCAGGAAGCTGCCACAATTTTGGAGGGTCGATGGGAGAAATGTATCAGTATTAAGCGGGATTATGTAGAAAAATGAGGTACAATAAATCTTAATTAGTAACCGGAAGTTGGTCGGGGGTAGAGCGTAGGGATGTGTGCGTGTGTGAATGTGTGCGTGTGTGCGTGTGTGCCTGTGTGCGTGTGTGCGTGTGTGCGTGTGTGCGTGGTAGGATCTGGAAAAAATGCCACAGTTTTGGCGCAATTGCCTGATTAATAATGATTTTTTTGCTGTCATAGACAGTGGGGACGCAAGACGCTTTCATTTTGCAATTGAATCTTTAATTTTTTCTTTTATCTTTACCATCGCTGGTTCTGCATCAGCTTTCTGATTCTGAGAGAACTGAATCCCAAGAATTTGTATGTGCTTGTTAGTCTATTGATAATCGAGTGACGAATCCATCCTATTTTTCCGTACCCCTGTCCAGTATCCCATTGATCTTTTAGTGTTTAATTCAGATCCGGACTGTTTCGAAAAAACGTCGTAGTTAGTCACTTTCTTTAGATATAAAAACAGATATGGCATCCGCGCACGCACTAACCACCAGTTTAGAGTTCTCGGTTTCAAAAAACACACCCGCATGTGTTTGCCTGCATAAGGATTGGAAGGGTTCCAGCGCTATGGCGTAGAAGAAGCCGGGTAGAGGACAACCCTGACGAATACCTTTTGAAATTGGTATTTTACTCGTTAACAATGAGTTAATTCTTATGTGACAACTAGCATCGTTGTATATAGTTTTAACGGCGCCAATAAAATATTTCCCAACATTTAACGTTTCTAAAACATGAAAAACGTATTCGTGAGTTATACCATCAAATGCTGCTTTTTGGTCCAGATTTAAGATGGCTAATGGAATATTAACTTTATTTGCATAAAATATAACGTCTCTACGTAGGTGAAGGGAATCGTAAATGGTTCTCCCGGGAACGTTGTAACTCTGATCTGAGCCGATGATAGTATGAATAATTGAAGAAAGTTTTATGGAGAAGGCCTTTGTTAAGATTTTATAATCTGTGGTTAAAATTGGCACTGGTCTCCAATTATACAAACAGGTTAGATCGCCTTTTTTCGGAATAAGTTAATTACCGCTCTGGTCATTGATGACGTCATTTTACCTAATTTCAAACATTCGGTTGCTGCTTCGTGATAAATATGACTAATCTTATCCCAGAACGTGGTAAAGAAGTTAGTAGTCAAACCGTCCATTCCCGGTCCACTTCTCCTGTTCAGCAAGAATAGAGTATACTTGAAATCTTCTGGAGTAACCGGATTTTCTAACAGCGATGTACTTGACAGTTTTTTTTTAATTTTTAAACAAACTAGAGTTCTTGTTTATTCCATACATGTTCTTTTGATATTTATTTCCAAAAAAGTTCCTTACTATTGAGCTTAATTACAAGGGATTGGAGTATGTTACACTACCTTGGCATATTTTTGAAAGTGGTTTAGAGCTTGAGAATTGGGTTTTCGAAAGGGATGGTCTATCGCTCTGAATCAAACGTTCTAGTTTATGCCTTAGAAGTAATTTCTCGCTTCTTCTGTTACACCAAGCTTGTGCGTTTCTCATAAGCTGTTTCGTGGTTGAAGGCATTTTATTTGCTAACGTTGTTTTAGTATCTCAAGACTCTATCTGGTTTTGCAGATTCTTCAGTTCAAGACAATCCGTGTTCCTTTTGGTTTGATAAATAATGTAATGATGTATTTTAGATTGATTTTTAACTTTTCCCACCATACAAGTATATTATCTTTAGGACCTTTTTTCAAAATCTCTTTTTCCAAGAAGGTGTTTACAGCATTAATAAAATTTGGGTCATTTAACAGAAAATCATTAAATTTCCAGTATGCTGGCTGCGTAAGAGTATTTTCCTTAATACCGAAGGTACTGACGACTGCTAAGTGATCTGAAAACGACAATTTTAAATAACTGTTTGAGAGTTCGTGAATTAAGTTATTTGAACAGTATATCCTGCCTAGCCTAGAAGCTGATTGTGAAGAGTAGTACGTAAACTCTTCTTTTTATTTAACAAAACCCAGACATCGTTGTGCGAGAAATCATCGGTAAGTCTACTCAGTTGTTTAGCCAAGACTGGATACCATTCTTTTGAGAAACGTCGATCGTTGATGGGGTTTGGCGTACAGTTAAAGTCTCCCGCGATTGTAACGCTTTCTTCAGCAGCACCGAGCTCTTGAAAATCTATATATAATGCGTTTACAACTTCTAGTGCTGTGGTTAAATTACATTGCATGTATGTATTCCATATTACCCATTTTCTTCCATTAATTATAAAAGCTATTCTTTGTATGTACGATTGATAAACAATGTTGTGTTCTGTTATCTCTGGTTTAATGCTTTCCTTGATCGCTATTAATGTACCACTGTAGTCCATAGAACACAAGTTTCAAAACAGATAATGTGAGTTACAGTTTGACTCTTTTGGAAGTTCCGTCATGTTACATTCTTGAACTAAAAGAACATCTGGCGTATTTACTTGAAGGAAGGTTAGAAAATCATGCCATTTTATTTCCGATTGCAAACTTTTTGCGTTAAGTGTTACAATACTTAATTTATTGTTGATATTTCTATCCCTATCACCCATTTTTTTTTTGTTAAAATGTAGCGCATTCTACCGACGGTGCTCGTTCTAGCTGTGACCCAATTAATGATTCTGGAGGAGACGAGTTATTTTGCTCTTTGTACAGATCCCTTTTGATAGAATTAATTAACCTTTTACATCTTTCTTTTGTTGCTCTATGTGTAAAAACGGGTATAGCTTCTTTTATTAGCTCTACTAGATCGTTTATATTTTCCGTGTAACTTCTGGCAACCTCAATTGCATTATTACTTCCTTTCACATTGTTGAGAAAGTCTGTATTTGTAATATAATCCAAGGTAAAGTTATTTTCTTTTGTCCAACTGTGCTGTATTTCGTCGTACCCTTCCATTGTAGCTGTTTGATCAACTTTCCGCTTCTTTAATAATACGTTGGTTTCCGTCCTTTTGGGCTTTACGAAATTTTTATTAGCATTAACCCAACCCTCTTGTTTTTCCTCTGTTTTTTCCTATTCCGTTGTTGCGTCAGTTTCAGTGATGTTTATGTTGCTAAGTTCTTGTACTTCTTCATCATTTACAGAACTGGTTTGTGTTAATGTTTCAGTTAACGGCCGTGGTCTTTTATTAGATGCTGCCGATACAGTTGCGAACGGCTAGTGGAATTCCGCAATGGTGCATTTTGTGGCGATGTGACCGTAATTATTACACCTAAAACATTTTATCTTCTCATCAGACAAGAAAATTCGGTAATCTTCATAATGACTATTGAATAAGGAATATCCACAGATGGTTCCTCCCCACTTGCGATAAAAACTTGTCTCCTAAAGCTATGCACATGTTGGTATTCTCTTACATCAATCCCAGCTCCAATGAAGGACGAGGGTGAAACTAATCGCAAATTGTTTCGCTTCAATTCTTCCTCGATCACATAATGTGGTATACAGGGTGAGACGTTTGACAATATAACTCGTTTCGCTGGTAGAATGAATTTCCTGGCGGGTACGAAAATATCATTAATGTTTACGCCTCCTTCGTTCTCAACAAAGTTCTGTATCAACTCTTTAGAAGAAAGGTGAACACAAACGAGATTGTTACTCATTCTGGAAGCAAATAATATATCTTTAGGTTGTATGATTATTCCGGTGGCTAAGACGTAGTCTTTAACCTTAGGGCCTTCTATTACTGGATAAATAATTGCTTGATCTTCCTTTGGGAAAGCTGATCTTGCGGCAACATTAGAAAAGTTCCTAAAGGTGGATTTACAGTTTGCTTTTCATTAGATACCATGTTATTATTCATTTTTTCCTCATTACTCCTGTAGACAGAAGTAGTGCAGGAAGATGTGGAGGATCGAACATTTTACCATATTAATATTGGCAAAATGATATTATAATAATTTTTAAATTAATAATCCATGTTTAGTGATGTAAAAATAAACATATTTATCCATAATTTACGTATAAATAAGTAAGGAAAGGTGGAATGTGATAATGATTGATAATGATACGCACAATGAAATCAATGTTTGTATGCCCTTAAAAATAAAGTTATTTACCTATTTTATTTTTCACAACACTTAACTCTTGTTTTTAATATACATATATATATATATATATATATATATATATATATACAGGGTGGTCCTTTTAAAGTGTTACAAAGCGATATTGAGAAAATGGCTGAATGAAAATAAATGAAATATCTAGGGATAGAACGGGTCGTTGGGGGACACTTTTTGACAGAGTAAGTAATGTTTTAACCCTTTCCACTTTTTAGGGGTGGGGGGTTACTTTTAGATGTTAAATGGAAAGGTGTAGTATTCTTTACAGATTCGTAATCTCCAGAAAAAACTACGTTATAATCAATGAATAATTTAATGCCAATGTCAATGTCATTACGCTAAATTCAACAAAATTAAAAAGAAAAACAACAGGAAAGAACTGATATTAGGTACATTATTTTATTATAATAGGTGTTCAAAATGACGACCATTTTGTTCTAAACATTTATCAACCCTCTTTCGAAAAGAATTCTGCACTCTGAATAACATACCTGGGGTGATTTCACGAACTGCACGCGTAATCCTTTCTCTCATGTCTTCGGCTGTAGTTGGAGCAGTCACCATGACTTTTTCTTTGACGAAACCCCACAAGAAAAAATCAAGAGGGGTTAAGTCTGGCGATCTTGAAGGTCAATTTACTGGTCCCCCACGTTTAGCGTAGTGACATTGACATTGGCATTAAATTATTCATTGATTATAATGTAGTTTTTTCTGAAGATTACGAATCTGGAAAGAAAACTGCACCATTCCATTTAACATTTAAAAGTAACCCCCCACCCCTAAAAAGTGGAAAGGGTTAAAACAGTACTTACTGTGTCAAAAAGTGTCCCCCAACGACCCATTTCATCCCTAGATATTTCATTTATTTTCATTCAGCCATTTTCTCAATATCGCTTTGTAACACTATAAAGGACCACCCTGTATATATATATATATATATATATATATATATATATATATATATATATGTATATATATATATATATATACGTCCTATCGCTTTATTTGTCGAACATAGTAATATTATTTAAATGTCATTTTAATTACATCCAATAGTACACAAAAATAATATTTAATCTACACTGTGTCTCTTGAATTTCTGGACATAGGGAATTCCCATGTTAAAATAAACTATTGTAAATATTGGCTCCCCTAATTATTTTACAGTAAAATGTCAAATGTGAAACTTCTTAAGAAAAAAAGGCTGCTTCTTATGTTACAATTGCATTTACATTTGGTTCATCCGTTTTCGAGAAAATTAGGAAAAACTTAAGGGCTTTTTCGTAACCGGTAACGTTAATAAGCCATGTAAGTGTCAGGATAAATACAATAAGAGCACTAATAAAATAAGTCTGTTATAAACACGAAGATGATATTCTAAATAAACAAATTAATTATGAAAATTGGAAAATAAATAACAAAAAATCATCATTTCTACTATTTGATCAAGTGTTTAATATCTTGACAATTACATGGCTTATTAACGTTACCGATAGATTTGAATAAGTTGATAATTTTTGAAATTGTTTCTGCACTTGGAATTTGCCGGTTTTGATAACTAGCTGAGTACAAATCTCTGATAGTGAATTGCCAGAGTAATGCCATTCAATAAATTTTACTTTTTCTTCAATGGTGTAATAATTCATTTTTATAAACAAATTTTTCTTTAAAAAGTAATAATCTGTCCCAAATAAAGTTTTAATGATGAATGAATTGTTTTTGAACAATGAATGATTTACAATGACAATTAATAATTATTGTTAGCATTGTCTGTCTAAAGCAAAGCAACCTTGACCAGTTACGAAAAAGCCCTTAAGTTTTTCCTAAATTTCTCGAAAAGGGATGAACCAAATGTAAATGCAATTGTAACATAAGAAGCAGCCTTTTTTCCTTAAGAAGTTTTACATTTGACATTTTACTGTAAAATAATTAGGGGAGCCAATATTTACAATAGTTTATTTTAACATGGGAATTCCCTATGTCCAGAAATTCAAGAGACACAGTGTATGTTACACTCGCATTAAACAACGGATAAATACAATCGAAAAATAAACACGTCTTTACGAAACGAAATTATGTGTGTGCGTGTATGCGTGTGTGCTTGTATGCGCGTGTGCGTGTGTGCGTGTGTGCGTGTGTGCGTGTGTGCGTGTGTGCGTGTGTCCGTGTGTGCGTGTGTCCGTGTGTGCGTGTGTGCGTGTGTGCGTGTGTGCGTGTGTGTGTGTGTGTGTGGTGTCGTGTGTGCGTGTGTGTGTGCGTGTGTGCGTGTGTGCTGTGTGCGTGTGTGCGTGTGTCGTGTGTGCGTGTGTGCGTGTGTGCGTGTGTGCGTGTGCGTGGTCGTGTGCGTGTGTGCGTGTGTGCGTGTGTGCGTGTGTGCGTGTGTGCGTGTGTGCGTGTATGCGTGTGCGCGTGTGCGCGTGTGTGCGTGTGTGCGTGTGTGCGTGTGTGCGTGAGCGCGTGTGTACGTGTGTACGAGTGCGGGTGTCCGCGTGTGATTGTGTGTGCATGTGTGCGTGCATGTGTGTGCGTATTTGTGTGTGTTTCATTTCTCCTGGAGCTGATTAAATTTTGGGAGAAATCTAGCAGAGGAGAGGGGATTATTAGGGGCAGTGTTTGGCTTTTATCAAATACTTCCAAAACAGCTGCATATTTAAAAGATATAAAAATACCAAGATATAGACCTTGAACATATCCATTAACCATATTCTATGCAATTCTTTGATATTACGCGTAATTTAGCGGTCAAAAAATTGCTAAGGTAGAATTTAAGTGTTCGTTCAAATTTTTTCAATATCTTTTATAAGAGAAAGTGTAGACATATTTTTTAAGGAAAATTTAATTTTGCATAACTTTTTTTTATAAAGTTTCATATATAACTCAAAGTAAGACTAAAAATTAATTAAATATGAATGAAACTGGTGAAACTGTATTATTGCTATTTTATAGAAGCGGGCGGCGTTGGATATATCTTTTTAAGTTAATATCTATTTAAAGGTCATGTCAAGCGGCTGTGATTTTTCGATTATTTACCGTTTAGTTCGAAATTATAAATTATTTCTAATACCGTACATCTAAAATGTAGCTTAACTTCATGCAATTGCATGCAATGTTTGGAAAGCTTTTCGATTGTAACGTTTTATTTTGTGTTTTACGTATTTAAAAGAATTAGGCCTTTTTACAGATAATAATCGCATGTGGAATACTTTTTTTTTCTAAAAACGAAAAATGAATCTTTTGCTGCTTATTAAATTAAATGCAAGCGTAAATTAGGATAGGTAGTGAAATTATTTTACTAGTGTGGTTGAAAATCAATTTGTTTCTTTGCAAATAAGAGTTGAATGTAATTTTATAGGAATATCGTTGAATATAGTCAATTACGTTAAAATCGCGTCCTGGAAAATTACAGAACGCATTAAAATCATTACTTTATATTTAAATGTAGAGTAGAAACGCATAATTCGTATTTTGTTCAGACGTTTTAGGCGACTATTTGCCGGAGAATTTCGATAAGAGTTTTGGTTTTAAACAAAGGATTTAGCTTTATATACGAGGCATTAAGGGCCAGTGTCGCTAGGAAATCTTTAATTACAAGATGTTTTGAGTGATGTAACTTTTTCGATTCGGTTTCGAGTTTGATTCGCGGTTGCGCGTTCAAAAATTGAAATAAGCTTTTTACAACTGGTTAATTAGAATAGTGGGGATTTAAAAAACCCAATGTGGCGATAAATGAATATTTCACGAGGGTCAGACTTAGTTTAGACGCACATGCGTTAAGAAATTTCGTTACGGCGACCAGCGAGGTAGTGCGGAACGACGTTATTCGTTCTCAAGACGTTAAGTTCATAGTTCGCCGTTAACAAATACTGTTGCAAATAAAAAGCTTTTCGTTATTTTAAAGATAATAATAAATAAGTGTTATTCAGAACTTGTATATAGTTAAAGTAAAGTTAACAAGCAACGTGTAGATACTTAAGCTTTTGTTTGAACAATAAGTAACGTTCATTGCTAAAAATTTAATAGAGTAAAGTTAAAGAGCAACGAGTGTAGATAATTGGCAGTATATCGGGCAACCAATCGTAAACCTAATCCAGGCGCAGGTGGAAATGAAACCTTTATGAGCGGGGCCATCCTTAGAGTTCCGAGCGCCGTGTCGTCCTCGAGTATATTGCCGTCGTCGAGGTCATCTCTAGGTACACCTGGCGAATTTTAACTTAACTTTTTAAGGTTGGCGAATTATTGAATGATTTTCTTGAATTTGAGCATACTTTATGACGGATGGATTAAGTTAATTACGATTGGTTGTAAACAGAATTAAAGTGAGAGTTTCTTATTGAAGTGCAATTTCATGGAGGATCAAATTTATTGAGTAACCACTGAGCAGTCGAGCAAAATCCAATTTATCTGTTATCCCGCTTTACTGCCAGTTTATATCATAACAGGTAAAGTTGGCACCCACCGTGCGAGCGTGTATTTTTAGGGCAGTCTTTCGTAGATTTTCCTTGTTTTTTTTTGGTGGCATCTTAGGATAGTGTTACCGTATTTTCGTATTTTTGTTGTATTAGTTGTTAAAGATTTTTACGTATTAATTTTAAGATGACTTACAAATCAAATGTAGATCGGCTTACGCCTAGTGCAGTAAGATATAAAGTAGCTATTAAAGGTGGTGATTTATCGTTAGGGGTAACAGCATTACTCTCGTTGTTACGTAACATTTTGAATGAAGAAGGTGGAGGTAAAATTGCGTCACATCCCGAGTATCCTTTCGATTTCGAAACTGACAAAATCGCGATTGAAGAAACTAAAGTTGAATTAGAAAAATTATTAGATGAAGTCAATTTTACCTGTTATCCCGTTTTACTGCCAGTTTATACCGAAACAGGCATTCTGACATAGATTATTGTTTTTGTTTTTACAATGTTACCTGTTTTCCTTATGAACGTATCAAAAGAGGTTGCATAGTTATCCTACAAAAATTATAATTCAAATTATTTCATTTCTTTTAATTTGCACTTTGTGAGTAGAAAGGTCGTGTGTTGTTTCACAGATTGGCGGGTGGTACTAAAGGGCACAAGGTCACGTGCCCAACCAAGGTAAACACAGAAATAAATTCGCATGTAATTCAATGCATTATTTTATTTTTTTGACGTTTTTTTTATAACGATGGTATCAAAGTTTACTTCGCCATTAGGCGCTGATGCAATGCTAACGCTCAAGACTATGTTCCGGGGAACGATCCGAACTGTACCTATTTCGAGTACAATTCGGCTGGCTACGGTTATCTTTGCCATACGCGCTTATATGGGCGATTTGGGGCACCGTACGGTGTGCCTCTAATAAACGTGTAGCATTAAATTTTATTATATTTTACATTTTACAGGTTTTCAAATAACCGGAAAAGAAATGGTAATGTGAATTTTAAGAAAGAAAATTCATACAAGCTGTTATGGCACGTCACTAAAAATTAATAACTTTGAACTGTATATTTACATTTTTATGGATGCCCGGTAAGATAAATAAGCTCATCAGAGCTTTGTATTTTGGTCTAATAAAACTTATACATTTTTTTAGTAAATTATAAAAAATTACTGTAGGTACAGATTTTATACTTTCTTCTTAGGTTATGTTATGATAACGAAAACAATACATACAGTGCGATCATTATTGTTTGACCGTGCCGCTCCTAGAACAGTACTACTGTTCCGCATCCCTAAAATGAAAATTGTGCTATGTCCAGTGGCGTAAATGCAAATATTACAATAAATACTACCATAAATGACAAAAAAATTCGTGAATGACGAATTGCCTATTATGTAGGCGTACAAAAACTTGAAAAATTGTAATTTACGTTTATTTTGAATTAACACTTAATTTTTTTTAATTTAGCTTTAATTATATTTACGTACATAATACAGTAGGTATATGTTTATTATTACAGTTATAATATTTTGAATTGCGTCAGTTATTTCATTATTTAATTCATCAACTGTATGAAGGCGTATCATGTAGATTTAATTTTTTAAATGTAAATGAAAATGTAATTGATCTTCGACTGCTTTATGGCATGCACCATAAGAAATACCTGTAACAATTGCTTATGTTGAAATATGCACAATGTTGTCAATCTAACTTTACTTATTTAATGTTTTGGTTTTTAAGATTCTTTTTATTTTATTGCTTAAACATACAAGTAAATCATGTTTTGTATAACGCAAAATTACCTGTTTGCTGGGCCAATTGTGTAAAGGTTTTGTCGGACTTCTTCTCAAATGTGTACGTACATTTTCTTGTTCGACAGTAAAAGGTATTATAACCTAAAAAAAATATTTACAAAATAGGCATAAAATACACGAATTAACTTACCTTGACAATCCTGGTTACTTTATTAATGAGTTTTGAAAAAAACTATTTTATTGTAATACAAATGCAGATAAAGGAATAATTGAAAAAGCAAAAAATCTATGTACGTTTATGAAATGTCAATCGAAGTTGAAATAAACATTTGTGCCTAACTTCACCAGAAACTTGGATTAAACTTTTGATAAAAATTTTCTAAAAGGCAGTTTTTTTTTCGGTCAATTATTGTTGATATCCTGGTAGTAGTGTCAAGTTACTCTTAAAACATGCATTATTATTATTATTATTAAAACCGTTTTTTGGAGGTAAATTTGAAATATTTAAAGTAATTTTACTCAAATTAATAATGTAGGGGTTTTTTAGGTCGCTGAACAAGAATATGATGTTAAAAAATAAAAATTAAAAATGGCTAGTATAATATGACAGATTTTTGTAAACAGTTTATTAAAAATGGCGATTTTAAAAGTAATTTTTCTAAAATTGACATTATTGGAATGTTTGAGTCCATTTTTTACACTAAAATAATTAATACATCTTAAAGAGTGTTTGAAAATAAGATTACTGTTAACTCTCTGGCACAAAGTATATGTCTTATATGTCTCCGTGCAATCTGTAAAAATTGAAATAACATGTATAAAAATGTATAATTATTATTATTATTGCTACAATTTTTAAAAAATAATTCTTTTTAAATAAAAAGTAAAATAAGAAACAAAAACACGTGGTTGATGTTCTTGGATTCAGAACACTGAAAATGAACGACTATTTTCAAAATTCTCCCTTCACTAATTAAAACGTATATAGCAGCATGAGCCCGGTGAGCGCTACTTACCGAGTAGGTGTTCCCTCATGTTCTATCTCTCTCTATCAAATATTGTATTTTCGTCATTACATAATATTTTCAAACTGATTTTTATTATTTCAGCCTGAAAATACTTTTTAAAAATGGAATTTAATTCGATTTTTTGAAAATGACGTTATTTTTTCGTCTTCTTTTAATATTAATATTAATATAAATATTAATATAAATGAAAAAAGGATTTTTTTTGGTTGCATATACTTTTATTAAGGTCATATAATAAATCTATGCCAGTTAGCTAAGTAAACATTTTTTTTCAATGTTATTAAAGTTTATTAAACATTGAATTTTATGGATTTTGGATAACAAACATTTTTTTTTTGTTTTTTACAAAATTTGACTATTTACCCATTTTTTAAAATGAAACAAAATATACCATCTTAAAGTACAGATTTCAGACTTCATAAAATTCACCTGTAAAGTTTTAATATTTACGATTTTTTTAATTTTTTTGGATTTTATGTACAAAAAATAGGTAAGTTTTTCTTGTGCCCACTCTCTTTCATAACTCACGAGCCACCACTGGTTTCATACCACATATTTTGTATATTTAATGAATACGGTTGTCCCCCAATGTTAACTCAATATGGCTAATAATGGCTTAAGCTACAACAACGCTATATAATTTGTAAATGACAGTAGTGGAATGGAGGGGGTGATTCAAGCAAGACATTTATTGTAATATTGACAGTTATAGAGAAATTGCTTCACAGTAATTGTTGGTATATTTAATTAAAACAAAGAATGTTGTCAAAATATCGTACTGAATGAAGGTAAAGAATATGAGAAATTTCCTTGACCACCAAAACAAAGTTACAGCTCGTTAATAATAAACGCTAAAAACCGTTACACGCTTGTGACATCTAATATAAGCACCCTTTTTGAAGTTTTGACTATTGCCTATGCACAAATAACGTAACCTACATATATATATATATATATATATATATATATATATATATATATATATATATATATATATATACACACATTCTAAATATTTCGCTTAAAATACGCTCACGTCATCTGCTGTTGTTTTGTTGACGAATGAAACTTTGCGGAACAACATTTTTTGCTCTCTGCCACTTTTAATTAGCGTCGGGGCGTGTGGTGTGTATTTTTGGGTTATGCAATACTTAATTTGTTATTTTGTGTGATTTTAAACATTTGCGGACTTATTTAATCTGTAAGAGAACTTTAAAGTATTAGGATTGTTACTGTTATTTTTTATAGTACTCCTTATGGTAGTTGAGAGTACTGTATAATGTGGTTCATGATGTTGTCTGAACATATAATAAAACCATTTGACGCTTAAAGTATTTATTTTGGAATGAAGGTTTAAAAATGTTATTCACTTCTGACCGGCTACTGCCGTTTGTCAATTATTAATGAAAAAGAGTAACACTAAAGGCAACTAGTAGTTATTTATCAAGGGAGTTATGAGGATGTTAATTGCCCAGAGAACAAGTTACAATCCCGAGGGACGTTACATACATAACTCACGTGATAGATAAATAATTTTATTTCATACTAATGCATTGTAAATGAAATATGAAAACGAAATTTGGTTGGTTATTAAAATTAAACGAACGTTGTTTAAAAATTAAGTAAGCATGGTTACCATGGATATATCAACTGACAAGTTTGCAAATATTTGTCAAAATACATTAGAGGATGTTATAGATCTATAACTGCCTAGTATAACTCCCAAGGGAGTTATGAACATGTTTACAGTTATGGTAACTAAGGGTTTATTTGTTTATAATATATTAGTATGAAATATGAAATATGAAAAATACTATACTAAATAATAAGCATTATATATTTAATAATTGTCTTTCGTGAATACTACATTTACATGTTATTGCAAAATAACAAATTGCAAATATGTTTAAAAATCTGCGAAATTACCTTAATACCAATTGTAAGGGTAATATTGACTGTTTACTTATTGTTTAGATATCACCTTAAACGAGTTTTATAATCGAAGCGACATTTTGTCAATTCAGAGGATTTCGTGTAAGTAGAGAACGGTTACGTTGTCAGTATTTTAAAATATATTGATTAATGATTTTATATATTTGAGACCTTTATTCAATGATATCGTCTTTTAATGGTACATAAAATTAAACGTTAATATACACAGTTGGAGATGGAAATTATAAAAATATGTGAAATTAGTTTCCTTTTATGGCCTGAATTGAAATTATTTACAAAAAATGTATTGAGATTGACAAGTATTGATGTTTACTAGAGGTACATGGAGAACGAAGACAATTTTCGGGTTCAAGTTACCGATTAATGTAATTTTCAACAGGTTGTCTCAATTTTCTACTAAAAGTATTAGGGTTGAGGAGGGAGGGCGACAATTCTTCGCCGACAATTCATCGCGAGACAACTCATCGCTAGGACAATTTATGGCGCGACATTTCATCGCGCGAAATTTCATATTGACTATAAAAACTGGAAAATATGCACTTAAAAATGATACAATATATGCATGCAATATGCACTAAAAATGTATACAAATATACACTAAAATATGAAATATTCAGTAAAAACAACCAAATTTTTTACTGAGACATTTCAGGTAATTAGAATGTCTGAGTTTATTTATTCATTACTATTTTATTATTTAGATTTCTTAATGTTTTGGTTTATTCATCTTGTTTGATTTAATTATGCCCCGTCACAACAACTTTTCAAACACTGAAATGCGTGATATGATATGCGTCTAGTCACAAGAAAATGTTTGTGGTAGACCTACCCGTCGTACATATTTACGACTATAACCCAACGGGACCCTGTTCATCAAACTTTTCAAAATATCAATAACAAATTAGGAGAAACTGGCGAGCTTCATCTCAAGATAGGGTGTCCAAAAATAATTACCGTCGATCAGGAGGGTGAAATTTTAATTCAAATTGCTGAAAATACTGAACTTAGCACACGGCGATTGTCTGCAGTTACTGGAGTAAGTGAATCTTCCAATTGAGACCATTTTATTTTAACCTGGTACAAAACTTGTTAGCTTAGGGATCTTCCCGTACGTGTAGAATTTGCACAATTTTTTCAAAATAAACAAAGGATAAATCGTAATTTTATCGAAAACGTTTTATTTGCGGATGAAGCAACTTTCATCCGAAGAGGAGTAGTTAACTGGAGGAACTCCCATTATTGAGATGTGGAAAATCAACATTCACCTAGGTAATCACATTTTCAATAAGAATTAAAAATTAATATTGATGTGGAATTAGGGGGGATCAGTTATTGGGGCCCTATCAATTACCACCAAACTTAAATGGTGCATCATATCTGAACTTCCTGCAAAACTGATCTCTTTGATGAAATGGAAACATTAAACATAAGACAGAATTTATGATTTACGCAGGATTAAGCTCCAGCCCACTATTCCCGTGAAGTCTGCAATTATTTAAATTTGCAGTTTCGTCATCGTTCGATTGGAATGGGAAGTGAATTTCGATGGCCAGCCCGTAGCCCTCATATTAATCCTATCAATTATTAGTTGTGGGGACATATGAAGACATTAGTTTATTCCCAAATAATTAATAATCGACTGGAATTATGGCAAAATACCGCACAGTTTATTAGAAATTAACCTGTCACATTTTTTAAAGTTAGACAATATTTTACAAAAAGAAGAAGGAAACGAATCGATGTTGGTGGAGCGCATTTTGAAAATTTATTAAAGTAATTATGTAATATTATTATGTAATAAAAATTTATTTTCTTGCTGCAAAGGCAGCAAAATAATTAATCAAACACAAAAAATTTCATCCTGCTTTACTAAAGGTCATGTTTGTTAAATCGTCATAATTCTAGGCCGGGATTGCTCTGTTTACAATTAATTATCTTGACATTAAAACTGTGCACTCTTGTTAGAAATCTAGAATAATAAAACAAAACAAATATAACAATAATAAAACATGGTTTTGGTTTGTTACCACCAAATGTTACTGTGGATATGCAAAAAAATAAGTTATAGGTATTGTGTTTTTGCCTCTTTAATGGTTAATATCTCGATAATTATACCCTTTAGGGGTTCTTAACAGAACATATTTTACGTGTAAGACATTGAAATTGATACTTACACAGTGGCGTAATATTTAGGAGGGGTGAAGGGGTTTATCCTTCATGTTGTACGCTACTGGCAAAAGTGATTTCACATATTATTCTATGGTTGGGTGCGCCTTAGATCAGTAAAACTTTCCACTAAATTTAGTACAAGAATACAGGGTATTAAAAAAGTTAGAGCCATTAACAATTTAATAATTTTCAGCTTTAACACCCTGTATGTATGTATGTATGTATGTATGTATGTATGTGTATATATATATATATATATATATATATATATATATATATATATATATGTATATTTAAATTTATATATATCGTTATTTTTTTAAAGCCTGACATAGGCTATCTTTTTTATTAGTGAAAATAGAATTTTACTTCCAAAAGTTTCAGGGCTTAATCGAACTAAGAAAATTTCATGAAAAAAATTACTCCAGCGTTGCCAGTTTTTGTAGTATCTTCAAAAATAAAATTTTTTTTATATGGTAACTGCATTTTTTTGCAAAATCTGATTAAGCATTTCACTGCAGTCAAAAGTACTTTTGCCGAAAAATTTGCCTTTTCGAAGCTGTTTAATAGCTATTACGTAGTAGCTTACTGCTCTACTGGTCTTCGTGTGAATTTACCTATCACGTAAACTTGTGACCATGGTATCGTGGAACTGTCACAGTATAAAAATCAATTCATATTTTCCGAAATAAGGTTTTTGCCTTTCTTTTTACTACAAGATGGATTAAATAAATATACAAGAGCGGATTGAATTAATGTTTCTACACATTAGTGGCTTGAGTTTGAGGGCAGATTGCACTGAATTTCATTTCAATCTTCCGGATAAACCACGTCCAAATCCAGACTTTTTGAGATACAATTTAGAAAAATTAAAAGCTACAGGAAGTGTACGCGCTAGGCCGCTGAAAAGGCGTAAAGATATTGATACTGAGGAACAGATTCTGTTGAAGAATGTGGAAAATCAGCATAATTCGGCAAGTAAAATTGCGCAAGAAGTGGGTTGTTCCTAAACTAAAGTCTGGACAACATTGCAAAAGCCGTCTCTATAAAATGATGTGTCCAGGAATTTCACGATGACGACTGCGACAGAAGTGTGGAATGTTGCAACTGGATTGTAGAAAAAAAGCAGCAGCAACCGGAGTTTGAAAAACACATTTTTTTAGTCATGAAGAGACTTTCTATTTAAATGGAACCGTGAATAGGCAGAATTACAGGTTATGGTATGATACCAATCTTTGATGGACCGAAGACAGAAGAAGTTAATGTTTGATGTGGAATTTATGATAATTAAATGGTAGGTCCGATTTTCATTGAGGGTAATTTAAATGGAGCAAGGTATTTAGATTTACTATGACAGGAACTGGAACCGTTTTTGGATAACCTTCCATTGGATGAAGGACAATCATTTTATTTTCCACAAAATGGTGCTCCTCCGCATTTTACTTTACCGGTGAAAGATTACTTTAGCCAGTTGTTACCTAAACACTGTATAGGGAGAAGAGGACCGAATGGCCCTCAAAGTCCCCCGACCTCACACCGCTAGATGTGTTTCTGTGGAGGCACTTAAAATCTAAGGTGTATGTTACTAAACCAACTTCCGCCGAGGAATTACAACTAAACATACAACGAGAAATTAGGACTATACATACCGTTTTAAAGAATGTGCAGTTTGCAGTTTGAACATTTGCGTGTGCGTATGATTTTTGTACCTTCTTGTTCCACTTTCTTACTAGATTTTTTAATTTTAATAATTTTTATTTGTTACTTCGTTAATAAATTTCATATTCACCCCTGTTCTTTTTAATGGTAAACTCAATTATTAATTTTATCAATACTTGAATAGTTTAACACACCAAAATTGAATTTTTGCTAAACCTGTAGAACAA